>LIEC01010363.1:27081-136152 GCA_001925005.1 Drosera capensis | reverse complement strand
GATATAGTTGAAATCATGAGTCATAGTACGCAAAATCTTCTCCACTATGATAACATCCGTCATCTTCTCGCCATAATTTCGCATCTTATTGCAGATCTCCATCGTTCGCCCAAAGTAACTGGTGACAGATTCTTTGTCTTTCATTTTCAGTGACTCAAAATCTCCTCTCAAGGCTTGAAGCTGTGCACGCTTCACTCTACTGGAGCCTTCATGCTTTTTCTTCATAGACTCCCAAATATCCTTGGAAGTATCTTTGCAAAGAATAGTTTCCAGGATGGGACGATCAATGGCCTGGAAGAGATAATTTTTAGCCTTGAGGTCCTTCAATCTTCTGGCTTCCAGTTCAGCTTTCAGCGAATCTGTCAAAGTTGTGGTTGTTGATGGCTCTTGGACTCCACCCTCGACGACGGTCCAATACTCCTTTGAGCGTAAAAAGTTCTCCATCAGCATGCTCCAATGATCATAATGACCATCAAAGCGTGGGGTAGCTGCTTGCACAAAGTTGGTTTCTGCAGCCATTAGAAATAGAGAAATTATTAGTGAGAGGCAATGATTTTGTGGATTCCTCACGAGTTGGCTCTGATACCACTGATAGAAATGACAGGAGAACTGAAATAAATTATGTAGAAAAGAGAAGATATGACACATATTCATTCAAAAACATCTAGAGCCTTTTATAGGCAATTACATAACTGAATCAACAGAAAAATAGGACCCTCAATGGTCACTAATAGCACTAACCCAACAACTCCAAAAATCAGCACCATTATCTCCTAGAATTCAGGACACATTGGATTCTAATGAACTGACTCAAAAACAGACTCTGACTTGATAAACAAAAAATAAATCTAGTTCTTAAATAAATCCAACAACTTGACGTATTGTCTGGACAATTGATGAAAAGTACGAACAGAAACATGAGACAAAATCAGTAACAAAACTTGAAATCGCTACCCAGAAAATAACAATAGTTGACAACCCTGTCTTGAATAGCATGCTAAAACAATATAAAAAATAAAAAAATAAACAGAAAACCTCTTTTTTGGTAGAATTTTAATTTTTGTTTTTGTATCAGGACACTGGGAACCTGACCATTTTTGATTCATTTTCTAGCTCAAATAGGCTTGAGACTCGATTTTTTAGTAGTAGTCACCTCTTGTTTTATGTTTTTCACTGTTATTTCGGTTCTATGTTTTTAGCTATTATAATCGGTTTTATGTTTCTAGTTTTGATTTTCACTGTTTTGAATAGTATGAGTGACATGGTGCACATATGATGGTTAGTGTGATCGTGTGCATACATGATTTTGATATCACGTAGAACTGTAAGGTTTAGTACTGAAATCAATTTGACGGGATGTGAAGTGATTCATGATCTATTTAGAGTATTAAAAGTGCTTGTGTGTAATTTCTCACAAAATCCCAAGCAAGTTTGTGATTGGTGTGATTTTTATGAAAGGTACAATGGGACTCTAGATTTCATTGTTCTTGTCACGATCATTATAATTTCTTGGTGTGATTCGTGTGATTTTGATATTTCAAACTTTCAATTCAGCAAAAATCGATGTCAACGTGGACCTGTCTCACATGCTTCTCCATCATTTCAGGTTTGTTTCGTAACAGTTTTCACTAATTATTAAGCATCAGAGCCATTTTTCCTGATTCTCATTTTTTTCCCTGGTTTCATTTTCGTGGCAGGACTGCTAGTAGCCCACTGTCGCTTCTCATAGGAAGGTAATGGATTTTGAGTTTCAGCTGCTAGCTTGATTTTGACAGGTAGTCGGTGAATGGTGTGAACCCTTGTGGTTCCTTTATCAACTTACGCATTGAAATGATTTGAATTATGAAGTTGATAATGGACCATTATGTTTTATTCCATGTCCCATTTTGGGCGGGTGATAAAAATTACTACTAATTACTACTTTTGTTATATAATGGCTTAACACAGTGATGGCTGCAACTATTGTTCAGAGTCATGATTGGGATTGCTGTATCGGTTTGGGTATTGTTATCGAGCAATATTCAGCATTAAAGCCGTTGAAGGCACCAAAAATCATGAAAAAGCTCCATACATTCAGAACAATGCCTTAAACAATTACAAGATGTAGGATGACCAACGTCTCTAGGTACTTGACAAGTATCACCCCATGTACGTGTGATCGTCGTCATTTTTGCAATTATCTTGATATATTGGTCAACGTGCAAAGAACTTTGCCAATAGATATGAACCGGTATATTCTTGTACATGACTTTTTCATGATTACAAGATGTAGGATCACAGTGAAAAACTGATATGGACTGAGGGTCTTTACATTACAGGAAATGGTACTTTTCTTTTAAATTAAATGCTTTGATCTTGCTATTACTGCTCATTCAAATTTGTTGTCTGTGCTAATGCAGCCTTTGCATAAAGCACCCAAATTTATTTGGTGGGAGTGAGAAGCTTGATGTTTCCTGCGACAAGGGATTGTTTGATACCAATGTCTCAATAGCATATAAAAGGCCCAGGCCTGAATGGCTTTACCAACAGTCTTTGCATATTCAGGTCTAAAAGTGATAATTTCTACGATCATGCTTGTAGTATTAAATATTGTTTTCATATGCATTACCTATTCTCATGTGATTTCTTATGGATCAGCATTCCATCTCCCCCGCGTTCGGTATAGATAGTGCTGATGTGAATGGTGTGAAACTTAGTTGGTTTTCTGCGGGTCTGGATCTGTCCGAACCAGCTAGTTCCAATTTGAGCAACGTGACTAGTATCCAAGTTGAGGTGAATGACTGCCTGTTTTAGTACTAACATACTGAAATCTGTAAAAGGATGTGCACTGACTCTTGTCTGTTCTTTTCAAGCATATTCGTCCATTGGATAATGAAGGTCGTCCAATTACTCGAGATCTTGATGGATTTCCTATCACACACAGGTGGTTGTCTGGTTGATCTCGATAAAGTGCATGTGTCTCCCCTAATTCCTATCTCCATGAATCTGATTTGAATTGCTTTTAAGATGCTTCATTTCAGTGGAAAACTTCACGATAATATGTTACTCTTGAAGCATGAAACTCGGTACGCCAAGGTTGATGATGACTGCTTCACTCGAGTAAATATACATTACCAGAACATTACATATCTCATTCGTGTGTCATCTTGACCCTTGCGCATACTAACTGCAAGTTTTTCTTGTTTCAGTTTAGCTTGCAGATTGAACAAGGGTTGCCTGTTTTATCTGGATGGCTAATTTTTAACCGTCTGAAGTTTGTTGGAACAAAGGGAATCAATCTTGGGCCAGCTTTTCTTTTGACAAGGTGGGCATTTTCACTTTGCTCTAGAATGATCTCGAATATTCAAATTTTGTGCAAAGTGTGTTGAAAGTTATGATAGAATGAATTAACAGGATGATAAATTACCATTTCCCTTTCATGGTTGAAACTTTTGGCTGGACTTTATCCTCGGAAATACATCTGATGTTTTCTGTGTGAATGAACTATCTTGCCCACTGACCTCTGTTTTACCTCATCTTCATTCATGCTTATGTATTTACCCAGAACTGGCCCCTAATTTTTGTCAAATCAACTTGTGCATTTGACAGCTTAACAGGCGGTTCCATTGTGGGGGACCTGGCGCCTTATCAAGCTTTTGCCATAGGTGGTCAGCATAGTGTACGAGGGTACCATGATGGTGCTGTTGGAAATGGAAGATCATGCTTGGTAGTCAATACTGATCTCACCTTCCCGTTGGTATGTACAAGTTGCTTTTAGCTTTTGTTTGCCATAACCATGCCATTTTTATACTCATTGAGTTTGCATTTGTATGGACTATCCATTGAATAGGATAAACTGGCACATGAATCCTGGAAACTTTTGTTATTTTGTGGTGGTTTGGTTGGACTTTTGCAAGTTAGACCAATCATAAAATTTTACTTCTTTTTCTTCCACTTAATGGTGGTTTTGTTCACCATCGAGCTTGATGCTGTGGTCAGTCCCCTACGGTGGGGTGAATTCACTATCCAATGATGTTCTAAAATCGTAGGAAGGTTCTGGATGGTTGACCCATGATCCATCACTTGGAGCATTAATAGGGCATACATAAGTATATAATGTACATATTTGAGATATGCATGTACACAGACGGTACACATGAGTATATCCTGTTAGAGCTGAGATTCCTTGGACTACCTAGGCGTAAAAGGTGCCAGAGTAGTTACTGAAGCTGATTCGACCTGGTCTACCTTAAGATTGCTGATCCTCGTTTCTTTAGTTATTTTTTTGGGCGAAATTGTTTTTTAATGGATGCTAAATTGGGTGCAGCAACAGATACACATTACTTGGTTCGATACCCACTCCTTGCAGTTGCTTTTCTTTCTAGGCAATATTAGACTTGATTTCTGAATTCAGCGTTGGGATTTGGGAGGTTGTGTTCCATATTCGATTTGATCCAAGCCATTGAGTTTTAACGTTGTGTATCTTTAAGTGATCATTATCTCATTTTCCAGGGCAAGATGTCCGAAGGCACGGTTTTCATGGATTATGGGAGTGACTTGGGATCTGGGCGTCTTGTTCCAGGTACTTCAGACCGCTCGAGCAATAGCTATTAATCAGTGTTTCTTTGCTAGCTTTTCTTGCTTCCATTTGCTTTTATGTTTCCAAATTTTCAACGATGTCAAATCTGTCATACGACCTTCTGAAGTTCGACTTGCGAAATGGGGATTATTTGCCTGTCCTAATCAGGCTTCCCGGAAAAGAGCTAGTCTAGGTTCGAGCGACAGAGCTAGGTTGATTGCCGTAACCAGTGATTAATGTGAGGTTATTGGGTCGTCAATATGATCCATTGTCAGGTGGCAGAATCATCAGGTGATCATTTCAGCAGATATAAGACCAATTACTTGCATCCAGAACGGTTTCGAATGATATTCAGTTCCGTTTTTCGAATCCGGATTAGGAATAATCTTCTTATCTGCGATCATATTATTGATAATTTCTGCTCTTATATTCTGAACTACTTTTTACTTATGCTCAACACTTCATTTCCGGATTCCAGGGAGCCCAGCTATAAGACAAGGCAAACCGGGTTTCGGCTTTGGCATCGGATATGGCGTCCGGATCCTTTCGCCGTTGGGACTCTTTCAATTTGATTATGCTCTGAATGATCGTCTCGACAGGAATTTCTACTTTAACTTCAGCGCCAATGCAGGTTGAACGTATATGGCTTCAGCTTACGGTTATTCGCTAGCTCGTCAAATGTGCTTGCGAGATCTATGTGGTGGCATCAGAGGAGGCCAGTGCTAGGATTCTTGGAAATGAAGTTCATTGTTGGATCACTTTTTGCCGCCCGCTTGTCGTTTTTTCAGGCCTATTAATTTTTGTGTGAACTTCAATTTCACTGAAATGTAATGTCATTTTTCTTGTATGGGATGAACTCAAATAATAAGAATCAAGCTTTTCTTTGTGGTTTAGTTCCTCCTACAAGTTTCAATAATAAAAATAATAAGATGTCAAAATAGATGAAGGTGTAGCTAAATTTGTACCCGATCTCCTGTCTAATATGGGGGACAAACATGGTTATAAGTTGTCCAAGTTGTCAAGAAAGAGTTCCTATCTAGATCTTGACAACACGATTTTTTGTATCCACTTATCTTGCAGGAATATATCTATGTATTTGCACATGATTTGTTTTAAATAAAAGAATTTTGTTGGAAAGTAAGGATCTGTTTAGATAAATCTTAGAAATAATACCTTTTATTTCTATGTTTTTTTAGTTATTTTATGATTTATTTTTATTTTACGTTTCTATAAAATATATACACGAATCTTTTTTGATTTATAACTAGAATCCCCTTTTTTGGATTCACTGTTTATAGTTTTAAGATAAGAAATAATGAATGAAAACAATAAAAGAGACTTGAGTTACAATGTCTATGTTGTCTACAACATGGATTAGATTACGCATATCGTTATTTATATATTTTTATATTATACGTGACGAAGTATTTGATTTGATGTTGGCTGTATTGTAAAAATAAATAATTAAAGGAGATTAAGATCATCTATCAGTACACTAACACAACACAGGCAATTCCTGTCAGAGATAGGTTATCTATGAGTAGTGACGTTAAACTTTAAGAAACGAGGATGTCAAATATTATTTTCGTTTATAATTATTACAATATTTTTTTGTATTATTCAATATATAATTAAATAAATTTTATTATATATATTAAATAATATAATTTAATTTTTTTAATAATGTACAATTATAACACATCACGTTTACCATTTTGTGGTGACATTTAACAATTTGATCATTTCATTATATCAAGCTTCTATCATTATTTGATAAAAAATTACGAGGGAGTAATACAATTCCTACCCATGCAGAGCCGTCTCACTTGCAAACTCATCGCAGGAATTTCCTCGATGAAAAACCCTAATCGATCGCAGGTCGAATTCTTCCCGCTAATCGTCCCCAAATCAAGGCTGTAATCTCTTCCGACGCTCTCTCCAACTGGTAGGGTGTCGATTTCGACTCTGTTGTATTCTACTCTCACGTTCTAATTGCTCTTACAATGAGTAATCGGTGACTCGACATTTTGCAGGCGTGTTTTGAGAGTTAATATTGCTATGAGGTGACGTCATTGTTCGATGCTGGTGGCGTATTTTGGGAGTGCTGCCGTGTTGTTGTGTGGTTGGAGTTTGAAGATTTAAAATGGTATGGATTTGGTTTCATTTTAGTGATTTTGATTAGGCTGATACACTGCTATTGTGATGTCTGGGTACATTTTCGTGAGACTAGTCTTTCAGTTTGTTGATAACGGTATGCTTAGGTATTTTGGTAGTACATTTTCGTGGTACTGTTGTTATGTTTTGGTTACCTCAAAGTTGCATTATATTCAAGTGACATTCCAGCAAATAAAAAGCTTGATAAAATTTATGCTGCAATTGATATCATGATTAGTAGACTTTGCATATTGCGTAGTGTTTTTGGTAACTATGATAAGGATGATAGCTAGTTGTCGTTGATGATGATGTAGCTAAGATTACTTGCTGATGGCTGTGTTATTGATTTCTCGTTTAGATTTCTGGCGTTCAAGCATTCATAGAAGTATTTTTAGAGACATGATGGGATAATGGTAATAATTTATAGACATTAGTGAAATACAACATGAACTACAATTGGGGGTCACCCCCACTCCACATGGTAAGCGATCCGAACTAACAAGGTCAATGTGCATGAGATCAGGAGTTAAAATCCGTTGAGTGACAAGCTATTTTCTGGTGATAAGCTCGTCGGCAATTCCCTCTTTAAAGGGTTTACCAGGTTTGCTGGCTATTTGGTAGGGCAAAGGGAAATTCCTCAGGATTTCCTTAAAAAAAAAAAACACATGAACTATAATTGTTTCAAGGATCTCAAGTTCTTTCATCATGGAATATTCAACATATTGGGCTGATCTCACTTAACATTGAGTATGTACCCGATGCACTCTTCCTAGGATGTTTGTCTTAAGGTACTCCTGTGGATCCTTGAGGTATCATTTTGTACTGATCTTACCTAAAGTAACCTTCGAGCTTAAGTGAAAGTTCCATTAGACATTTATTTGTTTACTGATGTTGTGGATCAGACCTTTGGTAGTTAAGTGACAACGTGTAAAGAAAATGAGAGTGACTAGGCTTAATATGAGGAACATATATGCAGACATAATATGAAAGATAGCATAAATGAAGTTTCGCAAAAGAAGTTGGGATAGCATCCTTTAAGGAAAAGATTGGACAGTCATGGTTAAGGTAGACTGTAGTATCGACTTGTGAAATGGAACCGATCTCTGCAAATTTCAGCTTGAGTTACATCTTCTTGGCCTTCTCTTTATCGTTTGATAATTCATCATGTTCCAAGTAATACTTACCCCTTTTTAGTTCTACAAAGAAACTCTGCTAGTTCGTCAACATAATGTTTGTGCTGATTCTTGTCTCCTACTTTTGCTTGGATCTCCTTTGCCTTGTCTCTGCATGTTTTGCCTCCCTCATCAATAAGCACTAGCCTCACTGACTCGGCCACTGAGTTTCGTGTGAAAGAACCATCTTGTTCATCTCTTGGTATTTCGATCCCTAATTCTTTCTCCTCTAAGAACCTGGAATTTATCCCTTGATCTGCATATATTGGTAGCAAGATAAACGGTCTTCCAAACTGAAGTGCATCTAGAGTTGAATTCCAACCACAGTGAGTCAAGAAACCTCCAACAGAGCTATGTTCTAGTATCAAAAGTTGAGGTGCCCAATTCCTCCAAATGAGACCTCGATCTCTCACTCTCACTTCGAACCCGTTTGGCAACTCAAGTGATACTTCATCGGCCTTAGCCTTCCTAAGAGCCCATAAGAAAGGTACCTGAGATAGCTCGAGCCCTAGGGCCAGCTCTTCGAGCATTTGCAGAGAAGGGATTACCTCACTGCCAAGTGCAACATACACAACGGAGCCTTTTTCTTGCTTGTCTAGCCATCCTTTCAGAAATTGCCACCCATTGTGATCATGATCTTCCCTGCTTAGTATCTCTTGGATGGAGGGGGTCTGGAAACCTGTTGGAAGCACTGGCTTTCCATGGAGCTCTGACAAGAGCTTTAAGTAATTGCTTTCAAGCTCCATACAACTGTGTATGAGGATAGCATCACAAGTTCTTACCGAGGTGAGGGCGTTATCAATGATGTTGGTATCCTTAATATCATCACCAATAGCATGGTGAGTGATCACTTGGTCAATAATGGTCAAGACTTCATACAGTCGATAGGCAAGCTTACATGGGAAAGGAATCCATTTAGGCGGAACCAAATAATCTTCTAGAGTTGTCGGTGCTCTATGCCTGATGCTCTTGCCAGTATTATCAGCTTGCGGCTCCAGCCAGCATGTACTGCTAGCACCAGAGAGAAAGTATATGGCTTGTAAAATCCTGTTGCCACGTTTCTCCTTTATAGCAGATAACATTGGGGGGACAAAATGGGCAAAAAGATCATAGATGAGCCAATCTGCAGAAGAATTCTCCAGGAACTCAGTGATTGGCTCTTGGAGGCTCTGATATGCCCTTGACAGGAGTGCAAACTTGTTGAACGGGATGTCAGCTGTCGACTCTGCTTCCGGTGGGAGGCCTTCTACGTACAGATTTGATGGGAAAGAGAGTTTCACAAGATTGATTAGAGGACTGAGTTGTTGAGGAATTTTAGGTAATTGCTCAATGTTTTTAGGCGTAGAAACAAAGGATATGTAGTGGCCTTTTTGGGCTAGATGCTTGGATAGCTGAAAGAAGGGTGTTATGTGTCCATAAGCTAACCAAGGGAGCATCACTATGTGCAACTTTTTACCTTCCACAGCCTCCATGGTATCAGTGGAATTCTCCTGTTGTTTTTCTGGTGTTTCTTTTGCGTAATATACAGATGAAGCTCTTTATAATAACCCAGAAGAATGATTTCCCTTACCTTGTGAGTTGCAACCTATTAGGCTTACTCATCTGTGGGCCTTGTCAGGAATGAAAAAAGTGAGATCATTTCAAGGGCATGTTAATCATGAGGAAATTTGTAGTTGTAATCTACGTGGTCTATTAAATGAGTAGGAACTTGAATGGTTCAGTTGCATTTGGTCATGCTCTTTACCTTGTGGCTAAGATAGGAGATGAGCCATGTATGCTATTGGGTGTAAGTTGGCTTTTAGGGTGTTAGGTCATTATTATCGGGAGTTTAGACTGTAGCTTATAGTGGCAGCCCTTGGGTATGGTAGTAAATCGAGTACTTGCTGTTGTCTTTTTTGTTGGCAGAATATTAACTTCACTTAGTTTTTATGTTTATTTCAAGTATATTTCTGGCCATATTGTGCTAGTAACGTATCAGTAACGGTGAAGCCCTCTATCTTTAGCTTAAGTACCTGTGCTGTTAACTTGTCTCTTCATCCTTTAACACTGCTGCTTATTTTTTAAGACTGTTGTTCATCTCTTAAGTACGATGATCTTCTATCACTGTTGCTTATCTCCTATGACTGTATCTTTTAACACTGTGATCTATCTTCTAGGACCAATGCTTATCTCTAAGGCTGTTATATAAGTACCTTCTGGTAAATATTCAAGGTGTGCATAATCAAATGCCTCCAACAATAATTTTACAGCAGCAGGACAATAGTGGCTAGTTCATTTACAAAACAAAATGCCTCCAAACCTGAATTGAATTATTCGCCTTTTGTTGTGCGTATGAAACGGAAAGGTCCATCTGAAAAATAGCGTGGACTCTAATATAATGGGCATATATTGTTCCTTTAGTTGCCTTAGTTGTTTGCCGAGAAAAAATGGACGAAAGAACCAAGGAAGAATAAGACAAAGGAAAAAAGAAAAAGAAAAAAACAAAGGGAAAAAGGTCGTTGTGTAAATATGAAGCCGTTGTGGAGTTCAGTATTCAGCATTACGAGAATATTCGATGTTGACTTTTGATTCTAGGTGTTTCCAACCCTGCTGCAGAATTTAAGCTATGTATCCCCCTGGGTAACAACTTGTAGCATATAGATTCAGAGGCCACCACCCTAGCTTTAGCTTTGAGTTATAAACTACCTGTAGCCTTTGAGTCTGCTTATGTAGTTGGCTTCTTGAATCTAGACATTGTTTTTCACCTTGATTATCTCCAATCCTTAGTTTTGTATTTCCAATCCAATTAAATGCAATGTGACAAGTACTGAGGGGTAGAGGTCGTGATTTCTATGTGAAAGGTTCAAAAAAGGAAAACCATGTATCATATGATTTCTAGTCAAACATTTAATCTGATATTATGGTAACAAGAAAACTTGTTTTTGCAAAGTCCAATAACATAGGCATAGACATTAGGTACGAGAAACGAAAAGGAATATTAAAGAGTTTGGACTGAGTAATTTGATAGCAAAATTAATAAGGGGCTGAAAGAGAAAACAAAGAGGCTATTGCAAGAGAAAGAGTAGGAGGTGAATGGAAAAAGGGATTTCATAAGTCAGAAATATTTGAAAAGGCAAAGAAAATAAAAGCAAAGAAGATCATAAAGCAAGAGAGAAGGCTGATTTTCTCTCTTATTTAGCTGTTCCAAAGTGTTTTCCTAAGAAAATATTAAAGAACAACACAAATGTACATGGAATTTCTAAAGATGCTAATTAGCAAGAAGTTTTCTGGTTGTCTATCTACTTTTTGTTTTCTTTATGTATACAGTGATGAGGAAATTGCTGTAGCAACACTACTCCTGGTCTTTCTTTGAGTGAAAAATACATGGAAATTGTATGGCATACTATCTGGTTTATGATACTTTATTTTTTGGACTTCTTTTTTCTGAAGTGTTAATTGTGAGAACTTGGCAGCTGGTGCTCTGTTACCTCTTAAAATTAATGCAGATTCTGTACCTGCTAAAACCTTTAACTCGTCACATGTCTTAGCAACAACTGTATCCACCTCTTCTAAGACCCTGCAAAATTCATGCCTCATTCTTGACATACAAAGACACCTCTTTAAGACGTCAGATAACTTTTTGGGCGGTAAAGATTTGAGGATTTTTTTTCAAAAATATGAAAATTGATCTTAGACAATTATATAACAATGATAATTTATGAAGATTTTGATGAGATTACGAGGGTTTGTCACAGTGAACATTGCTGGTCATGGATGTGTGGTTGCGTGTGACTCTTGATGTGGGAATTTTTCTTTGGGTAAAAAATCTGTAGAAGGGAAGTGGTAATTGCTGTATGATCTTGCTAATTAGCCTATGCTGGTCTTTCCAGTGGTCCAGGCCTTTCCAGGCGATTTTTAAGCAGTACAAGTTAAGGTGTTGTAATTATTCAATTATAATTACCCTTTGAAAATTATGTATTTACACCTAAGTCTCGATATTTTTCTTTAGATCTCACCTACTTTTGAGACTATTAAAAGGATTTATCGAATTAGCTATTAATTAAACGTAATCACCTTAATTAGATGAAAAATTAAGTGTTAATTAATCATTTTGAATCCTATAAATAGAGCTCATTTGTTAGGTATTATGTACACATTTCTAAGAGAAGAAAACCTCTTTTTCTCTCTATATTTTCTTTCTTATTTGTTAATTCCGACGAAATCACACTGAATATATCGACTAATCAGTTCAACCGATAAAAACACAACATGTGGCTTTTTTTAAAAGAAAACTTCAAAAATATTTTTCCTTTGAGGTCATATTTTTCTATTTGGAACGTTCCAAAATATAATCAACATGTCATATTTAGTAATCTTTTCACATAAAAAACATCAAAATAAATCATCATCTATTACAGTATATCCACTGTCTTCTCTCACAAATGCTACAGTAACTCCATTATCACTTAAAAAATATTCTTTTTTCATCAAAACCTACAAAAAATTCAACACATAGATAAAATCCGCTTGTCGAATCAAACTGGGGTTATATTATGAGACGGAGGGAGTATTCTTCATGGTTTAAAATTATGTAGGAAATCGTGCTACGTTATTTTAGTGTATTTACCGCTGAAGCAATAGCGTGAACTAGAATGAGGAAGATAAACTTTCTATGAACTATTGGCAAAAACGGATGTATAGAAGTAGCTGTTTTGCGAGTCAGGTCCCTGTAAGAGGTTTCTTGGAACTATACATTCATCAGGAAAATCATTATTCTGAAAAGGAGCTATGCTGTGAGGGAATGCTAAATCGTACTAATCTTTAATTGTGCAATGTGAAGAAATGGAATCGAATAGGTATATTTTCTCATTCATCTCTTCTATTTTTGCTACACATAAACTCTTCAAGTTTATCAATGTATTGTTGGTGCAAATTTCTGTCCCCAACTAGTTCACGCTTCTGTGCTGCCTTTTCTCTGTAGAGTTTACCAGCTTCATCCACAAGCACTAGCTTCAGTATCTCGGCCACTGAGTTCCTTGTAAATGAGCCATCCAGTTCGTCTCTTGGTATTTCAATCCCCACCCCCTCCTCTTCTAACAATCTAGCATTTAGTCCTTGATCACCATGGAGTGGCAGCATGATAAATGGTTTTCCGAATTGAAGTCCATCTAGAGTGGAATTCCAACCACAGTGAGACAAAAATCCTCCAATAGAGTCATGGTGTAGTATCTTAAGTTGAGGTGCCCAACTCCTCCACACTAGCCCTTGATCTTTGGTTCGTTCTTCAAATCCATCTGGCAACTCAAGGGAATCCTCATCGGCCTTGGGCTTTCTTAGAGCCCAAAAGAACGGCAGTTCAGATAACTCAAGACCGAGAGCCAACTCGGCAAGCATTTGCTGAGAGGGAGTTGCCTCACTTCCAAGCGCTATGTAAACGACTGAGCCATTCTCTCTCTTTCCTAACCAATCTTTAATTAGCTGCCAGCCTTCATCCTCGATGCCTTGATGGTAGAAGGCAGGTGTTAAAAATCCTGTTGCCAACACTCGCCTCCCGTGAAGCTCTTCCAAGAGCTTAAAGTAATTAGCTTCAAGCTCAAGGCAACCTTGCATAAAGATAGCATCGCATCCGGTGACTGATGTATGGAAACATTGGGGTAGTATGATAGCATCATCTGCGTATCCATCCAATTGCTCTGCTACTCGGATCACCTCGTGTGTACGATAGGCAAGGTTGTTAGGGAAAGGAATCCACTTTGGTGGGAACAAGAAGTCCTCTAGATTGCTGCGTCCTACGGATATGTCATCGCCCTGGGATGATGGGAAATAGAAACACAAGCTACTGGCGCTAATGTTTAGGAAGAGAGCCTTTGAGACACTCCGTGCTAGTTTCCTGCTAGCCGCAAATAATGGTATGACCCAGAATGCAAAAGGGTCGTACATGATCCAATCAGGAATTGAAGATTCTAAAAATTCAGCAATTTGATCCTGGAGGCCCTCAAAAGCCTTTAGAAGAAGGGGGAGCTTGTTGGAAGAAATGTCTGACATGGACTCAGCGCCTGGTGGAAGACCTTCATCTATCTTATCTGGAGGGAACGGGAGCTTCACGAGATTGATGAGAGGAATGAGGTGTTCAGGGATTTCAGGCAGGCGCTCGATGTTTCGTGGTGTGGAAACAAAAGATATATGATGACCCTTTTCGGCTAAGCGCTTGGAGAGCTCTAGGAATGGAGTTATATGTCCGTATGCTAACCACGGCAGCATTACTATGTGCAGCTTCTTTCCTTCCACTGTATCCATACCGAGAGTTTAAAATCTCTCTGTCTCAGACTTCCTGATCTATAGATTTTTGCAGGGCAGTATTATTGCCTCTGGCATGATGAAAATATAATCATATCTTTTCTTTGTGTGGCTGTGCTAACTGTAAGGTAACTGATTATTTAGTTTTCTTAGTCTCATATGTCAGTTAATGCAGTGTAGCCAACCTAAGGTGATATTTTAGCCACACTGTAGCTAACAACTTATTTCATGTAGGTACTGCCACTCATCCGAAGTTTAGGCCATTATTGCTATTTGCAATTGCACTTGAGCTATGGGACCAATGGAGATGGCATGGTTTACTTTTAGTCCACTTCAATTAAAGCTTGACGCTGCACTTGTTACCCCATGTATCAATCTTTCCTTTGAATGCGTGGATCAAGCTGGTGACTATGATACTCTCTAATTTTGATGCAAATTTTCTCCTGCAGAGCGGTCAAAAACAGCTCCACCAAAAGAGTGCTTGATTTGTTGCTTATGTGCAAGAAGAGATGGCTTAAAATTGATTTTCCATTATTCTGTGTTTTTCTCAGGGACCAACATTAAAGCATAACCGAGGAAAGAATATCTTCCAACCAATCTAAATTGTGGACCCAAAGGAGGTGCGTCCACAATACTAGAGGTTGGTGACGACTTTGCCATCTTGTTCTTGTGAAAGCTATCTCATTAACTGATTTAGAGTCTGCTCTTTGTATTTCTTTCATTTGTCATTCGAAAAATCTAAGTAGTGTTGACAACCCACTATCACAATCTTGAAAAATCTTGCACCTATCCTTTTGTCAATTGATTTTAGAATTAAGTACTTGTTTCACATGATGTCACAACAGAAGCCACACATATGTTTGGACTAATCGTCTCATGTGTTGTACGTAAAGTGCTCACTCATTGGCCCAAAATAGCGCCAATGTAAAGGGTTGTGTTGAGAAAACCCACATTAGAATTTTGAAATATTTTGCACCCATCACTCTTCTTTTCCTACTGTCATTTGGTTTTAGGTGTTAACTGTGAAGCACATGTTCATACTAATTATTAAAGCCATCATTTCATATGTTGGGAGTATGTTTTCAACCTTAAAACTTAGGATGTTCCGGTTCTGTGTCAAAAAAGCTGGTTTTGGGGAGTTGTAGGAGGACTGACCAACACGTGAAGAAATTTTACAGTGGTGCTAGAAAGAAGGAAAATAGATGGGGTCAAGGCATTTTGTGAAGTACCGAAGCTTTTAAGGGGTAAAAGAACTAATCTTTGAAAGTAGAGCTCAAGGAGAAACAAATTTTTAATCGGTTTAAGTAACTCAACAAGTCAAGTGATTTAGCACATAAACAACTTGGAAAAAACAATTCATGCTTCTTGATTTTTTTTTTTGTTTTTTAATTTTTTTTAATTCTGATCTATGTGAAAATATGGCCTCTGGCAATTGAATATGATTTGGTGGGCGTGTTGCTAAGTTTTGGGTTCCACCTATTACCTCTGGAAGAGAATAATTCCTTGATTTGTTTGTTTCTTTCTGGTGGGAGGGCATCTGGTGTCACTCTTGCTATGCCCAAACAACTTGCATTGTTCCTTTAGCTTCTTGTTCTGGTGGTTGCCTCCTTGTCATTTTTTAGTTTCATGACTTGTTACTAGAATTGTGAGGTACCCTCTCCTAGGACGCAACTTTTCTTACTCGCACAACACATAGACTCCTGTGGTGAAAGTTCTACTTCTTTTGTCTTTCAAATCTCATAATGTAGTTCTATATTTGATGTGTAGTTATTACAACTTCGTTTTTAAGGACGATTCTCCGGGGTAATGGTCGAATCATGTGATTACTAGTTTGCAAACTAAAGTTTGTTTGTGAAACGGACCTGTCTTGGACGAGTGGTTAATTAAGGTCGTAGGATAAGATAGCTGCTTTAAACCCTTACCCTTATACTTTGTCAGACAGTATAGAGACACAGAAATGTCGAAAGTAGGAGTCATTTTTGTGGGTGGGAGATCGTATAGAAGGGAAAAGGAAAATAGACCTGCTGTTTATGAATAGATGATCACCTTCGGCTGCAGAAAAGCTCAACGAAGATCACACACTGCTAAGATTTTTGAAACAGTAAATAAAGCTGAATCTATAGTGTGATTTCCTATGGGCCTGGAAATAGTCACTGCTAAGCAGTCTTCTTGTATGATTCATAGCTACATAGAAACTCCTCAAGTCTGTCAGTGTATTGCATGTGCAAGTTTCTGTCTCCTAGGATCTCTCTTGCCTCCTTTGCCTTGTCTCTATAGATTTTTCCTGCTTCTTCATCAATTACAAGCCTTAGTGTCTCGGCCACTGCATTTCTAGTGATTGAGCCATCTTGTTCATCCCTTGGTATTCCAATCCCGAGCTGCTTATCTTCGTAGAATCTGGCAGTTATTCCTTGATCCCCAAAGAATGGTAGCGTGATCAATGGCTTTCCAAACTGAAGTGCTTCGAGGGTCGAGTTCCAACCGCAGTGACATATAAAACCCCCAATTGAGTCTTGTTCAAGTATCAGGAGTTGAGGCGCCCAGCTCCTCCATATTAGTCCTCGATTTCTTGTTCTATCTTCAAATCGATCTGGTAACTTCAGAATTACTTCACCGGCCTTTGGCTTCCTCAGAGCCCACAAGAAGGGCAGATTGGATAGCTCGAGGCCAAGGGCTAGCTCATCGAGCATTTGCTGTGTTGGGCTCACCTCACTACCAAGAGCTATGTATACAACTGAACCTTTCCTCTGCTTGTCCAGCCATTTCTTGATAAATTGCCATCCTTCTTCGTCATGATTTTCTCGACTTACCACCTCTTGGATTGAAGGTGTCAAGAATCCAGTAGGAAGTACATGCTTTCCATGTAGCTCTTGTAACAGCTTAAAGTAATCATCTTCAAGTTCCAAACAACTGTGTATGAGGAGTGCATCACAGGCTCTTAGTAAAGTCCGGGCATCTTCCATTATGTTTCCCCCAACATTTGGATTACTGGTATGTTGGTCAATGATATCTAAGAATTCATAGAGCCGATATGCTAGCTTGTTTGGGAAAGGAATCCAACTTGGTGGTTCCAAGAAATCTTCTAGATTTCTTGGCACAACGTCGCCAGTGGTCTTGAGTGGTTCCATCAAACAGAAACCATTAGCACTTGTCACGACGAGCCAGGCCTGTCTGATGGTGATATTGTGTTTGCTTGCTACATTAGCCAACATTTTAGGAACGAAAGGAGCAAATGAGTCGTAGACGATCCAGTCTGGTGATGAGGCTTCGAGGAACTTTGTTATTGGCTCTTCCAGGCCCTGGTATGTCTTGATGAGAAATGCGGCCTTGCTTGAGGATATGTCAGACATCGACTCCGTGCCTGGTGGGAGGCCATCAACTACGCTGTTTTGAGGAAAAGAGAGCTTCACTAGATTGATTAGACTGGTTAGTTGTTGAGGGATTTTGGGCAAACGGTCGACATTCCTAGGGGTAGAAATGAAGGATACACTATGACCTTTTTGGGCTAAGCGCTTGGAGAGCTCAAAGAATGGAGTTATGTGTCCATAGGCCAACCAAGGGAGCATTACTATGTGCAACTTCTTACCTTTCTCCATGTCCTGGTTTTTTGTGGAAACCCTCTAATCTGTCTCCCTCCAGTATTCTCTTTTAGTATTAGCTTTTCTAGGAAAGGGTGTTCATGTATGAGTGTCACACGTCGGTCCTCGTTTTGAGGACGGATATTTGGTCTCTTTTTTTTTGTGGGGGGAAAGGGAGGGGGGGTGTTGGTTAGTGTTTAATGGTTATTCCATGCATTGTTTTAAGAACTGCTGGATCGTCTATGCGGTGCAGATGATAGAAAAAATTCAGAGAGGCTCTGCGAAAAGAGATGCTTTAAGCTATACAGGATCTTCCTCATAGCTAGTATTACAAAGACAAGTTTAGGCATCTTCTAGGGCGTTTTAGGCATCTTCTTCGGAAACACATTCATCCATTAATTACCAATTTCTCAATTATTACTAGTACCTATATCCACTTTACCCAATTGTAACTTGTACCTGCTCAGTTAACAGAATTGTTCGCATTATGTGAAATTTGCTGGCAAATAGATTGGGAAATCAGGACCTTTGAGCATTTTTGCTGGTAGCATGAAGTGTGGTTAGGCTTTGAATTAGATAGTAATTCTGTTCGTTAATAAACATTGTAAATACGGATTGGATATTATTGACTCGCATAAGTTTCTTGTTCAATCCAAAAGTCGTCCAATCCATATTACCTTAATAATTTGTTCATTTGTGCTATATTGATTGACTCTTAACTCATTTGTATGTTGATTTAGTTCAATTCCTTTTCATCTTTCAGAACATCTCCTTGCTACCTGAATTGTCATTTTGAGGTCTGCTAAACTGATGACTTACCGGATTGCTGAATTGGAGTTGGTCATGGTCTAAAGATCATTAATTGGGCAAGTAGTGTCTTGATTTATGCGAGTAGGCAACTAACCAGCCGAATCGATGGCGCAATATTCAGTCCCTATGCTGGTGATGCTGCATATTATGCTAACCATGATCTGAAACCTCTAGAGATTGGTTCATATATTGTAAGATACAGCAACTTATAAAATTGGTTCAACAGCCTGTCATTTAATTTTGATTACCCTAGCATATTGCTATATGCCCATACCAAGAACTTATGCCATGTTTAGGTTTAGCCCGCTGCTAACAGCATTTAGGATATTGAGCCTATGCAACAATGCCGTCCTTGTTTTGCAGCCGCCATCAACTTTCTTTATTGTTCAATGGACCATTGAAGATTTTTCTACTGTGGATTCTCTCCAATTGAAGGCTGGACTCCGTGATGCAGCAGCTATTCTATCATTGGGTCCAATTGTACTGGTCGGCGTTGCGGGCATGGTACAAGGTAAACGAGTCTTACGGTTTTTTTACAGTACTGCAACTGTTCCTAACATGTGAAGCTTTCATCAAATCTCTGCTAAACAGATCGAAGCACAATTGAAGGAAAAACATGTGATAATATAGGTTTCACTCAGAAAACATCGACGGATTTACGTATCTTTCTAAGAAGGAAAATGAGCAGCAAACTAAAAAATAGCTTATATTAACGTCTTTTTTTATCTTGTGTTCTTTTTCTATCTTGTGTTCTTTCCCGTATCTTTTCCCTTCTTTCTTTTCTTATGCACTATAAACCAATTTGTGGTTTGTCTTGGTTGCAAACACAGGTGTCCATTTACTTATCTCCTAACTGTTGTGTTGGACCTTTTAGTTAGTTTTGTCATCCTGCTTATCTGACTGTAGTTTTGAGATTAGCATCCCATGGGTTCTGTGCATTGGAAACATTGACTGGAAGTCTGAAGTACGGCTTGCTAAGAAAAGCTTGTACAATCTATATGCTTTCCTTGTACGTGATCTGGCATGATGCAGAGCTTTGCTGAGTAGTTACTATTGGACAGTTTTTATTTAGTTAGCAATCTTCACAGTTGGCATATGGTTTGAAGATAAAACACTTGGTGATCGACGGATTTGGTAACTGCACTAACAGCGCGCTGACCGACTTGCAATTGCATGCTTAGTCTTGCAGACACCAATCTCATTTCATGAGAGAACACACCTTTGATGCTCTAATTTGACTCGATTAGTCTTCTTTTGGAACTCCTGGATTCTTTGACCGTTTCATGACTTTCGTGTCAAATGCAGTAGTTTTCTCTCAGTCTTGATGACTCTTGATGGTCAGATCTCATGACATACAAACAAGCATGTGTTACTATGTACTAGAGTAACACATCAAAGCGATAAAGCTGTTGAAACATTATCAAAGTTCACTCATCAGTTTAGCTTTTGATAGATATTTGAAGATAACTTGTTGCATGGGGTAGCACTAGATCAATCATTTCATTTGTAATACAAGTGGCTCTAGTGCAAAGTTTGCAGTCACGGAGGATAACTTTGTCCTGGTTCTTTTTGACTCAGGAATTTCTGCTGAACGCTGTGTTTCAATGTTAATTTTATTTCCCGAGTCAGTTTTGTTCTTTCCGTCGATAACTGCTGCAGAGTGCAGAGTACCAAGCTAAGTTCAAAGTGGCAGGATCAAAGTGCAGATCTCTAGCCTAGAGTTTGAGGCCTGACATGTACTCTTGGTATGAGTTGCCACAAATTCGAGATGCTGACCAGTTGCATGACATATCTGCCTTCCGTTCGAGTTTGTTCTCATGGGCAATAAAATAAGCTTTTTCTGTAAGTCACACTTGCTTACTTGTTTTGGAGCTGTGTAGTGACCACACGCGGTACTATTCTGTTTTGCTGCTTGTAATTGTTGTGAGCATGTTGGGACAATGTGGCAGGCACCAGTCGATTCTCCTTCGTGAAGGATATGAGCTCAAGCCGAAATGTGCCTCCTCCTTTACCTTGTAAGTTTTTGTTCCATTTAATTCATAAAAAGAATGGTAGCTAACTTGATCAGTATGAAATGATAATTTGAGTATAGAATTCATACAAGTACAAAGTAGTTGTTTCATTTTATTCTTAAAAAGAATGGTAGCTAGGACATGTTCTTTGGCTCGATGAGGGAAGAAACCATTGCAAGCAGTCGCATGCTCTCCTCTTATAGTATAAATCAGACTGATGTTCTATGAGGTGCTATGCATCGTCATACTTCTATCTTAGACATGAAAATATTCATCATTTTATTTCTCATGTCATCTATTGTGTCCTGCGTGGAGCTGTCCTATACCATTTATGTCCGCGTGGAAAACTCGTTGCGATCCGGTGTACCATTGAACATCCATTGTCGGTCAGGGGATGACGACATAGGGTCATTTGTCCTAGAAAACGCTCACGCTATCGAATGGGGTTTTAAGCCCAACATCTGGGGAACGACTCTATTTTATTGTGATGTCCAATGGAGTCACTGGGGCTGGCTTCGTTTTGATGCTTTCAGATCGGATAGAGATTCGAATAGATGCTACTTTTTGTGTCGTTGGGTTGTGATTGAGAGTATACGAGAACTTTATGGCTATGATGAGGGGATGGATATGTGGGAGGGGTTTGAATATACGCCAATATGATTAACCATATGAATAAAGTGTAAGCTGTTTTTTTCTTTCCCCCTAGGATCTGTAAACCTTGCCATGGTAACTTGGTTAATGATGATATCAAACTCGAACGTCAGAGTTTACAATTGTCTTATTTGGGTTGAGAAATGGAGTGGTCTTGTAGAGCGAATTTGACCAACTGTGGAGTACGGTTTGTTACAGGGTCAAAGTTATCCTTTTGCCTGGTGACTGATTATATTTGCTGTAGACCAATGCCAATAGGGGGAAACATGATCATGATGATTCCCAGTTCTGACCGTCTAAAACTGTAGCTTAAATTTTATGAGTGCCTCATTGGCTCACCCTAAAATCGAGTTTACTTCCTATATTACTGCTTGTCGGTATTATCCTGTGTGGTTCTAGTTTACTCTTCGGATTGATATTGGAAATGACTATGCTATTAGATGCTGGTGTTGCAGTATGCATATGTGGTCTTGTGGCATGGGAGAACTTAGATTAAATAGCCTCATACGTTTCTGCATATATATGGCCACGTAGCTTGCTAACCAATAGTCCTGGTGGTTTTATTCCAATGTTATTGCTGCTGTCATTAACCTGTTTCACTCATGGATGTCGATTCTTAATTCCGCGCATTGAAGTAATTGACGGTACATTATTTTCAGAAATTAATGAAATTGTGAAGGTCCGCGGGATTTGTGGAAATTGTGAAGCAGCCAAAACGTCTTTTCTGCTTCACGTTAGAGTGCATGGTACGTCATGTAGTTTATGAAACCTGCGAAGAGATTTATTCTCAACAGGGTGAGAGTTGGAAATTGGATGAACAGATTGACATATTATACAATTGACATCCTCCTGCAGCTGTTATTGAGATGAGGATTATCTGCTTCCATGGTGGTATCGGATGATCTGTAAACCATGTCTAGCAGATTGAGAATAGTCATGAACTAACTACCATGGTTGTGTGCTCTTTGTTATGGATTTGTTGTGTTCAATGCTCTTTTTGGTTTATCCAGGATTGATATAGCGCTGAATGCTGATATTGTTGACTGAATTCACTGTTCATTTTACAGGTCCCATATGACAGCTATCACAGTTTCAAAGGATTGCAAATAAGCGATAGAGATCCAGATGCCTGACGTTGAGGTAAGCTCAATTCATGTGACCAATGTTTATTTGCGGACTTGTCGATGAATGGTAGTTCTGTTATCATGATTTGTCGTCTCTCAAAAAATTCAGTATTTCTTAGTGGAATAGCGAATTAGGGCAATTCTTCCAAGTTTTAATGATCTTATTGAAAAGTTTCAAAAAAACCATTCGTATTTAATATAGTTATTTGTGCAAGTATTTTACGATTAAGAATCAACTGGTTATTGTACAGCTCGTGTATATATTTACTATATAGTATAAATACTCGCAAATGACTGCATTTATTCGAGTGATCCACAAACCGCGAAAATTTCACAAACCGCGAAAATTTCTCTTTTGCATATTTCGATCCCGATGAGCCGAAAACAAAGATCTTTCTGCAAAATCTATGCTGATAGAGTTGAAACATAAACTATCAAAATTGGATTTGTGAAAAAGCTGATAGAGAGACATCTATGCAGACTGCTGCAACTAAAAGTTGAAACCATTAGCGAGCTGTGTAGTGGTATTTTTATGGTGGCTGATGCAGCGATTCTAGTCTGTGATCTGTCCTTGTCATGCTTTTGCATATTTCTGCAGGTGAAGCAAAATTCAGTGAACGAAGTGTCGGCAGCGGGTTGATTTCTGGCTTCAGGCACCTGCTCACATTATTGCAATATTAGCGATGCAGGATGTATTCTGGACGTCTTGTTCCACATTGCAATGAACGCTTTATTTCTATGCATGAAAAAGATGATGCATGTGGCTGATTTTACTACTTGGAGTAGAAGCCTTGGAGCATGGGACTGTTAATTCATGCAGCTTCTGATTATGTTATACGATTCTGCAGCGCTAACATTGGTGCTGCGTCTTTATTCCCAAAACCCTTAACTGGATGCAGGTTTAGCTGTTCTTAACTTTTTGGGTACCAAGCACGAAGACAAGTAGCTTCCATGTCTCTGTTATACTCATGTGATCTGCTTTTTAATCTTCTGTTCCTTCGACTGTGGAACAAGAGCAGGGGCTAAATGTAAACAGACCCCCAAATCAAGCCAAGAGTTGCACTCAAGGCGTCTATGACCAGGGCTCTCATGGCGTCTGCATAGTTTGAAATTGCTCTACTTTCGCCACGCGATTCAGGTGAAATTGGCGCGATTCAGGAAGCAGAGATAGACATCTCTTATACATTGGACTCGCAAGATGTTTGCACTTGCTGTTATCATGTCAGTATACCATTTGAAGGTGCATCACTTTGACAGGCTCCTTCGGACATACACAGTCTGCATTGGTTTCTATGGTCAAGGTTCTAAAAGGTGTGTATTCTGACTCTTTTTAATTAACATATATAATGGTTTGTTGTTCATGTATTCTTTTTAACAATGTTCGTCTTTCGGATGTATATTGAGCACAACCGCACATGTGCCCAAGGAAGTTCATCTTCCGTAGATTATCGGCAGCAAAACCATGTCTCTGTCTAAATACATTATGCATCAGATGAGATGATATCAAATGAAGGTTGCACTAGTTGGCTTGAACCATGGTTACCGAGTCGGAAGTTGAACCCCCAGACTAGCTGGGATACCTCAAAGTCATGGCACGTCGAAACCCTGACCATGCATTCTCCCTTTTGCCATCTTAGGCAATACAATCATAACCATAGCGGGGGAAAAAGGACATATTCGCTCATTGTGTTGCACATTGTACCTAATGTTCGTGCATAGGTATGATATTTTCCCAATCAAGACGCGATAAAAACACCACGAGATGGAAAAGGAAAGAAAATGTGGGAAAATATACCTAATTTGTCGAGACAACTAGAAAGACGACACGAGAGCATACACCTCCAATCTTATTAAAAATCAAATGCATGGGCATTGATCAAAAGTCTCCAAAAGCATGGAGAGTGGAGAGTGATGAGTAGCTCACAAAGAAGATTGTAGTCTTGATTCCCCACACATACACGTGTTCTGTGCTCCGTTTTCTTGCACAATTCTCACTATCTTCTTTTATCTCTACCAAAATGGCCAAACCGAGAGAATCCACTTTCCCTATCTATATCTCCTAATCTATAATCTATCCCACACCACATATAAGTTTTTTTGAGAATCAAACATTACATCAAAACGTTGAAAGGGAATATGAGCATCCGATCTCGCGATTTTTCATGTCCGCTCATGCTTATCTCCATGTGTTTTTATTGGGTTCTAATGTCGATTAAGTCGTCGGGTTGCTTATACCATGCTTCCACGACAATCCAACCCTTGGGTTCGCGACACTGATTTCATGATCCATAGTATCAAATCTTTGTGCATGATTGAGTGAATTTTATGTCGCGTCAATATTTGTACGGTGTCGATATTTTAGAAAATCTAAGTGGGTTGGATAGAATCTCATTTCCCTAAATAATTCCAAGTACTTGGACGGCAATGGGTGTTTGTTAGTTACCTGATTGCTTATACTTAGCAGGATATAACACGATAAATGCTTACAATATGAGAGAAATGTTATCTGATTGGTTTTGAGAACTTATATTTCCAAGACAGTTATATTTTTGTCCCAAAAAAGTTAGAGTATCTTGTCTTGGTAGAATAAAATGTGACTTCCTTTTTGTTTTAGTTGTCATATAACATGATCTCAAGCATATGAGAAAATTGATGATTACTTAAGGATTATGCAACCATGATCTCAAATATCTCTAAAAAGTTGGTCCATTTATGCACATATTTTATTGATATTAGATTCCAAAGATGGTCAAGTGATTAACCTTTCTCACCCTTTAGACAAGAAAATTTGGCCGGAAACTTGTCCCCGAGTGCTGATTGATTGCGACAATTATATAGTACACTATACGAAGTGCTTTAAGTGTTTGAAATGCTCATGTCCTTTAGCTACTGCATAAGCTTGGTTCACAATATCTAAGCTACAGTCCAGAGCTTATTACTCATTTCCTCTCAAACTAATTATAATAATTGATTTTATATAAGATTTTATATATGTGTTAAATTTTTATTAAGTTTGATGAAAAAAGTATTTCAATAGTGTGTTTATTATAGCAATTGAGTGTATTATAACGGTTTGATATTTTTTATATAAAAATTTTTTTAAAAGAAAACTTTGTGTTTATTTTGAGACAATTTAAAAAAAACATATATTGTATTTTTTTTATGGGATAGAAGTAGTAGCATATAAGCACGTACAAGCACTTATAAGTTGTGTATAGACACTTGAATTCTGATTAAAGTTATATCCTAATCGAATTACTCTCATCGCCTCATAATACTTATAATCGTTTGATTCGACACGAGAATTTATGTGTGCGTTGAATTTTTGTAGAATTTGATACATAAATTTTTTTTAGAAATAGTGGAATTGTTGTAAGAGAAGGTAATAAGTATGCTGAAACAAAATATGATTGATGCGATATTTTTATATTAAATATTTGATTAAATAAATTAAAATAAAAAAAAATATTATATGGATTATGAGATGGAGGAGTCGAAGAGTTCATAACAGATTGCGAGATAATGTGACAGGAAAACTCAGCCATTTCTAGTTGATTAGAATTAGTTCACGCATGTGAACTATGAAAATTAATAGGAATATTAATTTTGTCACACTTTTATCCAACAATTCCTATCTTTTAGCGAAAAGGGCCTGTATAAAATAGACACTTGCAACCAAGGACACCAACCAACTCTCGAGGAATACTAAACTTGTGGGCTTCTAATAATTTTCACATTCTTTTTGGCTATGATCAATGTCGACTTTGTTGGCATCTTGTTAAAGCTGTATGATCACGATGTGTATGGTTATTAAAATGTAACCTTCATAATCGACGAGATATGTACTCTTCTCATGCACACTATTCCTCTTAAAATGACATTGTAACCATGATTCGTGATTATCGTGTACATGTGGTCTGCGTTTGTTTGATCTAGATGTTATATATATCCTCGAATTATTTCACGCGCTTCGTGTTCAAATTGGTTTTGGAACTTTAGTTCGCTACCTGTGACATTGACCTATCTTGACGGAATCTGAACCTTTTGTTGCATGTACTGGTGTGATGCATAAACATCTTTGTCGAACCTTTATATAGTTTGGGAAAAGAATGCAAGTTTGTTACGTATTCATAATCCCAAATGAAGAAACTAAATCAAGAATTTGTTCCTCTCCAAAGGACAACCCAGGCCCATAAGATGTTTGAGAAATATTATAAACGATACTCTTTCCGTTTCATATTAAATACAATATTTTTAATTATTATATTATTAAATATGTATTTTGATGAGTTTCGTTTGTGATCTTAATAATGTAAGTAAATTATGCCACTATGAACAGATTAAAGTACATAACTTAAACTATCATTAACGTTCCGTAACACGAATCAAACTTCACCTCATGTGTTTTCAAACTATTATAAATAATTCGAAATGAAACGAATATATTCTCTGATATTATTATGAAATATTAATGTTGACGATGCCTTGGAAAAAATCCTTCAATTCTAGTACAATGTTTAGTCATTTTGCTTCAATTTCTAGGTTTTGTTACTTCTAATCATATCATCTGAACAATTTTGAGTTAGCTCAGTAAATAAACAATTCTATCTTTGCATCATGTTAGATTAGACTAAATACACCTCCATATTCATAAATATGCAATCCTTTTCACAATTCTTTAAAAATTAGAATTAAAAGAAAAAAACGATTTAAGTTTTAAGTTTTAAAATTATAACAACAATTTTACTCATTCGTTCATAATAGATACAACATATATATATTTTATATTATTCTATATATATGAATACAAATCTTATTTTCATATCAAAACACGTCCGATTGTTCTGCAATATGTATTAGGTTAAAATATATGATTCATATAATTATTGATGTTTCACGATAAATTTATAAAAAATTATGTTTGATTGTCTTTGTCCACGTATCAAACTTGTTATCGATATACATGACATATCAAAATAATATATATATTATAAAACAAAAAATTATAAATTATAAGAATTTTGTTGACTATAATAACGGTCGCCACTCCAACCCCTTCTTGTTTTACCGTCAACTAACCTCTTACACAAGAGGAGAAAATAGAAAGGAACCGTAAAAACAAAAACCCCCTTCAGTTTTTTTTACCCTTGACGTTTCGCACTATATCGAGTCCCAAAATCATTCGCAACTCAAAACACAAAGCACCAATCCTTCGATGCAAATCGATGACAGCGACTTGCTGCGACTCGATTCGTCGATTCTCGACGATGGAACGATTTTTGAATCCTAGAAATCGATTTCATATCATTTGATGACGATTTCCTAGCCACAACGGCATCGATTGTACGAGGTCGATTCAATTTCGGTACATGGACGATGACAATTGATTTCGACGCCGACTCGTCGCCATTGTTGGCACAGTGAAAGCGTCGATTGCCGTGGAGTGAGTACAACAACGGAGACGGCGACGACGAGCAGGTAACACATCTTTCATCCTTTCATGCTTCTAAGTTTTTTTTTTTTTTTGTGTGGCGCAATTTGATATTGATTCAGTTATTCCATTATCTGCAAAGGTATTGAATCAGTTGTATATTATTGAAGATAACTAGGGATTTGTTTGTCAAATAAGTCGATCAGATTGATTCCTAAGTAATATCGTAGCATCTAGCACTTCTGATATGTTGTGAACATATACACTGTTGTTTTGTAAGGCACAAAAGACTATTTTTATGGGGAACGGTTTTTTTGTTGTCTACGATAAAGATAAAAATGCGCGTATATCTCTTGTTTATCGTGTTGTCATTAAACAATTGTAAGTGAAAAGTTGTAGTAGTGACATTTTATCTCTAAATGGTGGATTTAGGGTCTAATTTGTCGTGGTTTGTGTAGTGGTGGAAATAAGTAAATTCGGCACAGTAAGTACATCATCATGGTGTCCATTGTCAAAGTAGTACTAGTGATATATGGACTGTGGAGTAGTATGATTTTTTTCCTAAAGCAAGAGAAAGGGACATGAGAGTATCAAGGTATGGATCATGGTTGTCCCCAAAGTATTGCATCAACTGGTCCAAACCCATCATCTGAAAAACCATCACCCCATTGGCTCATATTAGTAAAACCAAAGTCAGAGTAACCAAAAGCAAGCATGTGATGTCTGATTGGTTCGTACAGATGATCATCTTCATGATGGTTAAGATTTATCGTGGTAACTGTTTTCTAATAGTGTTCTAAAAAAAAAGTTTAAGTTCTGAGATGAAGATGAAGCAAATGAAAACAATAATCATTAACCTATGTTAAAAATTCAGGATGGTATTTGTATGTAGTTAGGCGTTTCCTAGGAAGTTTAGGGTCCTTCCAACGCTCATTGCCATCTAAATTCTATATGGATGCCTATGCCTTTTGTAGAACGGTATTTTCGTGGATAAACTTAGTTGTTAGGTTTTTGGAACTGTGAGTTTAACTGAGTAGAAAAACTGGTTCATATATACCCTCATGCTTATTTGTCATGGCCGGCCCTGTTATAGAAAAGATGCAAACATATCTCGAGCTGTTCTCAAAGGAACCATATCAAGTGGTCCAAATTCAATCACCAAGGGAAACCATCATGTTATTGGGGGAGACTAGTAAAACTATTAACGCAATCTTCTTCGTTTCAAACTTCATTTTCATTTGGACAAATCCATATTGCTTGTAGTTTTCCAACAGAGGCTTTATTGGACGCATGGTTCCGCGACCAATATATCCTCCCTAGGGTTTATTTTACGCGTCAGGTTTATCTGGTTCCATGCTTATCATTTATCACAGTGTCCTCTTACAATTGTATCAACTAATCAGAACTCAATTAACACAGGGATATAAACCATAGACCCCTCCCCATATAACACATCTAGATGGTCTATGCGTATAACGGTATAAGGGATAGACAGATAACAGAGTAGACATAAAAAAAAAAAAAAAAAACCAGCTCCACCCTAGCCACATACCATCATCTCAATATTTTCTCATCCTAATCACAAACTCTAGAACTTATCCACCAATTCATCTCTGAATTACTCTTATTATGAGCATAAATTGACGCTAGATTGGATGATCAATGACGACAATGAAAAGACGATGATTAAAATGGTTGGTGTTTGACAAGAATTCAGGTTGTGGCAATGCAGTATGGTTCCCAGAGCAGAAGTGACCTCCTCTGTTCCTTGCATCCCCGCAGAAGTGGCACCAGGTACTCCGCTTTCTTCCCTTTCACCACCACCAACTCCTGCTGCTCTGTTGCTCCCCCGGCTGACCCCTGTGTTGTCTTGAGGGGCTGCGCCTTTGGTGTTAGAGGCTTCAGAACAGCCACAGGGGTCGGCTTTGTCCTCCAGTAGCATTCATATGCATTCAGGGTCACCGTGGTTGACGACTGCGTGGCGGGAATCAGCCGCGCCGATTTCTCCTCCCCTTCATCTGCCACCGCAGTGGCTTCTATTGTAGTGACCACCTTGTTGAACCTGTGTGGCCAAGGAGTTGATTTCGTTAACCCGATGAGTTTCGTCACGTTCATTGTCATCCCCATTCTTGCTGGCAGCTTCGCGTAGTCGTCCATAATCGTGATCTTGACCTCTTTCTTCTCCGTTCTTTCTTTCTTGATCGCTAGTAAATCGCCCATCTTAGGAGTTGGATTCTCATCGGTTTCATCCCTCGTCTCTTCTTCGTCTATCGTTTGGGTATTGGTGAGGGTGAGGAGGAGGCGACCGTCATGGCGTTGAGCGCGAAAACAGTTCTGTGATGGAACTGTCACAGCCTCCACCACCAGGCGCCCATCTTGGCGACGGGACCGCATCTGGAGGTTAGATCCGTCTCCGCGATCAGCCAGGGATGGGAGCGGCGGCGGGAATGATTTCACAGGAGATAGTACGGTCCGGCAGGTGGAGTAACTGTACTTGACATTAACGCTACTGACTCTGACCTCATCCCTATCATTGAAAGCCCGCCAGCACTCGAGCTCAACCGGTTTATCATCGTCGTCCTCATCAGAGTCGGAGTCTTCAGGCTCCGAGGGCGGGTACGACGAGAACCCATCGGATCCGGTCTCGGACCCGAGGCTCTCAGTACATATCTCAAGACTCTTCTCGCAGAGGGAGCTGGCTGATCGCTTCGCCATCGGGTGTACGTACGGCGGCGGAAGAGTGATGCTGGTGCCGCCAGACGATGTTATTGAGCTCCATAAATCGAGCTGCGGTTTCTGGAGCTCTTCGGCTTTCTTGTTTTCAGCTTGAATCGAGTTCCATATATCGAGGGAGGTAGTGTTCCTCTCCGGCACCTCTTCCGCGGACAGTTGCCATTGTTTGGATGGCATGTCGGCGGAGAGGGTTCGCCGGTGAGGTGGAAGGAAGGGATGAGTTTTTTTCTCCTCCTCCTCACTTTGGGCAGTAGGAGATTTTGGCATGGTGACCTCTGTGAAGCAGCTCTGAGTCTGAGAATGCATGTAGGGAAGTGAGTGTGTCATGAGCTGTTTTCTGGTTTTTTTTTTTTTTTTGTGGTGTTTTGGGTTTGAACAAGAGCAGAAGAGAGATGCTTTTTTTAACTGTTAGTTTATCTCATGGGAGGCAGAGAAGATCGCGTTTGGTAACGATAGAGTGCAAGTGGTGCTGATGGATGGATGCATGATGAATGGGTGGAGGAAATGCTAGGGTATTTGTAGGGGGAAGGAGGGGAGGGTTTGTGGGAATCGTGTCCCTATGGACCCCATCGTTCAAGTGACTGCCGATTGATTCTATAATGAGGTGTTTTGATTGGTCATAAGCGTGGTCGTAAGTGAGACAAGGGATAGAGGATATCTAGTGGAGGATCGAGTGAATGTCGAGCAGCATCGAGGGATGGGAGAGTTTGAGGAGCGTCGCTATTCTAACGTGACATGCTCGGTGAGTTGCTGTAGTTATGTTATATATCTGAGTATAGATTCTACTGCAACTCCATGTTAATGGACGGATGGATATAACGTTTTTTACTTGAGGATGAATTATTTTAAGAAACAACTATGATCTTAAACGTCGGATATTATAGATGAGTGGCATATAGAAGCATATATTCTGGCATAGAATCTTCATCTTCTTCGTCCATCTAGTGATCCATGTTGTTTTCTGGTGTTACTCTAACGACTGTGATGATCATTACAGTAACCAAATCCACATGTAGGAAATTAAAAAATGTTGATGGACATTGATTGCATGTCTTGCACAATCAATCTCCTCGCGTTGCAAAACTTCCCAGTTGGTTCCTCCTGTTCAAACCATTCCATCTTGTGTTTTATCCCCTCATTTGAATTTCTATCCTCTCAAAAATTTACCCTCCAATGTTTGCATTTTTCTGTTTTACTTTCAAAGTAAAATTGTTTGCTCTGTTCCTGCTTTTGGTGGACTGCCCATATAGTGAATGCTATTGCAACGATCACGCATCGTCAAGGACTAGGAGACATTAGAAATTTGTAGTTTTTCATTGTTATAGAAATTTGTAGACTTTTTTGTGACACGACTACGTGGTTCATTGTTTGAGGCACAAGATAGTCAACATAAGATGTTATATCTCTTCGAGGTTATTAGATACTGTTTTTTTAGTCTAACTTCTTGTTTAGCTCACTTAAATCTAATTTTAGAACTATAGATGGATTTGCTTAGACCTATAGTTATGAATATGGCTGTTGCAGTAACTTCCTTTTACTTTTTAACTTATCTATAGATATTTGCGCGTTTGTGTGTGAATAATTTATTGGTTGACTTTGGTCTTTAAGATATATATAAGGGAGCATAGCTCTCTTTTCAACATCCTACTTAATTAATTTATGTTAATGGAACTTCAACCATTAAATGAATCAAAGACGCAGGAGCAAGGGAGTCAGTAATTTACAGTGGATTCTTAATATATGCAAGATTCTTAGACATAGTGCTGGTCTTTGACTCACCAACTAGAACAATTTTATGAATGATGTACCAGTCTGACCTAAAAACTCTAGGTTTATTCATTAATTAATATTTGCTTTATCATAGTTGCTTATAGAACTCACCTAATTCATTCTGGTACGGCTTCATGCCTTGTCCTGTGAATGAGGAATATCATCTGTGAATTATGCGTATTTGGTTTGTCACATATATTTCATAATATATATGTATTTTATATTATTTTATTCATAAAAATATAAATATCATTTTCATATCAAATCACGTCTAATCGCTCCAAAACATATACTAAGTTGAAATACGTAATTTACACTATCATTATAAATTTATAAAAAAATTATTTTTTATCATCGTTATATACATGTCAATAAATTATATTAGATAAAGGAGTACATAATAATTAATATTATCCACCTCAATATGTTTTACCCTCGAGTACGAGTAAGTGGATGTTTTTGGAATCTTGTTACTATTTCGATAAGCTTGTACCATTCATAAAAATGTGAAGTCATCTTTAAAAGTAACAGTCTTTTTGTAATCCCCGATAACAAGGGTTTGATATTGTACATTTCATTCTTCCTTGAACCTTGTTTACTCTTAGAGTATGTAGGTTGTCATTGTTGTTGTAGTGGATCCTCAATTCCTCGTCGTTTCGTGATTCTATAGAAAATCATCACACATCCGTCATTCGTCATAGTATAATGTATGATCTTTTGTGTATGGAGTCATGCTCCATTCCAAGTTTTTCCAATCCGATTCGATCTCCATTGTCTCTCATCCCTTTAGTTATCCTTGTTAGGTGCAAGTGGGCATCAAAGACAATAGCAACTCTAGACATATGCACAATGTTTATTCACGCCTAAGCATATTTTGAAGATAAGTCTCCACACATTTTATATCTATGTGCCTATCCATATATTTCCTCCGTCTTATTCTAATTACAATATTATATTATCAATATATTATTCGACAAGTATTTTGAGAAATTTTATTATTTATCTTTAATAATGTGAGAAGATTACGCTATTAATTCATGATTGTAAGATATAATTTAAATTATCATTAGTGTTTCATGATAATTTTACGTAAAATAATATTTGATCGTTTTGTGAATGATTCGTAAAGTATAAATAATTTTATTGTTAACTTACATTAGTATTGCTATTTGAATATGACGGATAGAATATAATAATATCCTAAAAATATTAAGGGTAGACAAGAACCCTATGCCTTTTGTTGCCTTTTCCAATTCCATAATGCAATGTCTCTAGGTTTTGGGTGGTTCTTTTAATATGATAAGGTATTCCTACGTACATCACCATTGCATCCATCGTAATTGTTCATATTCATGAAAGTGCTTTCTTTTTTAAGTAAACAGTTTAGTGATACTTTTTATTGTATAGTATAACTTGGACTAAAAAAATAATTTTTATATCATCTAATTATAAAACAAAATATGATATTTTTATATCATCAACAAAATACATGAATAATATCAAAAGTCAAAATATGATATTTTTCATGGGAACGATGGAATAACAGTTACAGTGATGTAAGATAGTTTATAATTTTCAAATGATTTAGGAGGATTATTAAAGTATATGTGGGCTTCCGGTACTTCTATGATTACGTTTCTTTTGGAAATTTCTTGAGTGCTTGGCTGGGTGCTACGTGGCCTTCTATTATTCGTGTATTTTTCTCATGGGAATGTTTCTATTATACGATCTGTTTGGTTTTTTTTCAATAAGTGGGTAAAAGTTTCTATTCAAAATGCTGTCACCAACCTTTCTTTATTTGCCCAAAATGTGGGCGTTTGGTCTCTGTTCTTTTACTTAAATAGAAAGTATTCCAAAGCCATCGGATTAAAGTTCATGATAGGTTTGTTGTTTATTATGCGCCTTTGTGGCAGTCAACTGTCTGTGAGCATTGCCTAATCATGTTCAATGTTGCGATTTACTTGTCTGCGTATATTGTCTTAGTAGTATATGACATTACTAAGACTTATTTAAAATATAAATTTTAATTGTCGCATTAATCTATTTGTCCGATTTCTATTTTCTTTTTCTTTTTCTTTTTTTTAAGTGTAAAGTCAATGTGAGTATTGGTTTTGTAAAAGTGATTCTAAGTTGTATTCTCATTCGTAAAGTACTTTAATCCAAACATGCTTCTGTTAATTATGTACTAGTCGTAGCTCAGAGGCACCTTAACGACTATTTTCGAGCCTAACGAGACATGTTATAAATAATTCCTATAATGTTGAAACATTAAGTTATGCTACGTCATAGACGAGATTAGTGCAACAATAGCTCGTGATGGAATATGGGCTGAGATTCATCAATGAGTGTAAGGACATGCAAAGTACTATTGCATATGGGCATACCTCTCGAATGCATATTTATAGTAACTAGGACATGTTTGGAATCCTCAACTTTCGTCCTTTGTTTTGCCTATTTTGGTCCTCTATGTCCTCCATCGTTCTTTATGTAAGAAACTTGATGATTTTAGTAGAGTTTATTTTTCGATGATTTCTAGCATCGGTGTTTACAATGCAAGTCTTATACGAGGACTTGCTATAAAACCCCAATCTCAATTTTAACTCATATTCTATTTATCAAATTAATTACTCCATCCGTTTTTGGATAAATTTCGATATATTGATTTAACATGATTGTTAAGGATTTTTTTGATTTTGTGATTTTTTTTCTTTTCAAAATGTTGTGTGTGGGGTGAGTATAATTGCGAAACAGGGATATTTTGAATATTTGATCACTTTAAGGTTACTTATGATTTAAACAATGAAGACTATATGATTTAAAGTTTTGGAATTTGTGTGATATGTGTGGTTGTGATTGAATTTCATCAAATTTTGTTTTGCATGATCTTATATGTATATGTGCATATTGTTGTGTTGAAGAAAGTGTGGATCATCAAATACAGCCCTTTATTATTATTACAAAGGACAAAGTGGAAGACAGGAACATCACCTGCTTATATGTCCTATCTCACATTTGTATTCATTTGCTCGTTTAATTTGAATGAGATATTTATTAGCATATACTCTTAAAATTTGATGATATTTTGTCAAACCGTCGTGCATATTGTGAAGTATAAGTTATGAACTAAGTACACGAGATTGTTTTATCCATCAGGTAGATCGACTTGTTTATTTTCTTGTCTCTTTTCATTTTAGGTCTCTCTTTGTTTTTTTGATGGTGGCATAATAGGTCAATTTTTGTGAACTACTAGTAGCGTACTGTTACCATAGCATGTCAGCAATGCGGATAAATTGGAATATATCTTCGTCTATAGAGAATGGTTTGATCGACGTAAAAAATTATGTATACGTTGAATCTTTATGAGATTTGATGAAAAAAAATATTTTTTTCAATGATAGATGTAGTTTAAGATAAAGAATGAAAGATGATGGAAGGAGGTGATGGTTGTATTGTAATAAATGATGGTTTATTTTGATTTTTTATATATAAAAATTATTAAATAAGATATAATGATTATATTTTAAAATGATCCAAATATAAAAATATGATCTATAATATAATATAAGATAAAAGGAGTATAATTTATGATCATTGGACAGTACAAGTAGCTGTTGATGGACTATCTATCCACTGGTAGGGAATTCATATGTGCAACCTGGCTAGTGACTCTCATATGTACGTTCATTTGTCACTTTCCAATGGCAAACGAAAATATGTTCAATCCATGAATTTTACAAGAGGTGGTGTTATCTTCTGTAGTTTAGGATTTGCCATAACAATTTGTGTACCTTTTATTATTTGTGGTGAAATGATACTCTCTCTGGCTGATTTATTAATCGAACCCAGGAGGAAGCAAAAACACATGAAAAAAAGAAAAGAAAAAAGGTTCGATTAAAGCAAAAAAATAAAAGAAAAATTGGATAAAACAGACATCCTTGTCATGGAGACCTCGATTCCACAACGTGAGGAGCCCTTTTTTATTCCTTTTTTGGACTGTGTGCATTAACTTTTTCATCTTTGATACAGTATTTTTTCCAAATGGTTTCTCGCGTCTTATTCTAAAATAAATATTAAATCGCGGTAAATGATTCGCTTCAAATTTTAATATAAAAACTTAAATCCTCTATCTTCAAAATAAATTTTTTCCAATATAAAACACAATTAAAAGATGTTAAATAAAAGATCATATGTCTATTTTCTTCTAACTTTGAAAAAATGTATATTATTTTGACATGAAATACCGTCTAAATAATTTGTAAAGGAATTATTCATGTATTTTAAAATATATATTTGTGATTGTCCAATAGTCCGGAAAGTTATATACGATTTTCCCTTTTTTGAATTGCCGAAGTGCTTTTTCTTTGATTTTATTTTTCATTTGTTGGGAAAGGATCCCTTGATGATTGTATCACCTTATCAAACTTTATTTCGGTTTTCACATGCTACCACTTGTCTCATAAAAGATCAAATTCTATTCCCTCGAAGTCGGTATTGTTATCTGATTCGATCGTTATATCGATCGGCGGAGGGTTCATTATCTATGCAATCATTGTTGTTTTTTATTCATGATTTTTTTGAAGTTGTTTGAGCAAAGCTGCTGGTCCAGGATATAAAGTAATCATATTGTTAAGAAGTATTATGTATTGTTTTAAGGAGTCCATATGGCTTTTATATGAATTAATGCCGATAACGAATACAACATTATCGACTTCTCTATGCTTCTCATCTTTGAACATGCTAGAAATCAAGATACCATATATTTTTCCTGATAAAAGGTTTTTCCATCTATAGAAAATAACATCGGCTGGAAAAATATGATGATTAAAGCTATGAGTGAAAGTATTTTGGCACATATGTTTGGATCATGGAATGCTTTGTGAACGAAAAATACATGCTTTCATCTTCATTTGTTGTTTCGCATTTTCATTGTCCCCTCGCTTTTGTCACTTGTTATAAACACAAGATTTTCCCCTATCTCAATCCGTTTAGAAAAAGAGAGGCATAGAAAATTATAAAATGGGATCATCCCATTCCCATCAATAATTTCTTTTCCAAGTTTAATTCATTCATGCATAGAATATCTTTTTCACAATTATTTGAAAAGGATGTACAAGTGAGAACGTTACATGTGGGAGATAGGTGTGAGGCCATGTAGAATGTCATAAACCCAATGATATATATATATATATATATATCAGAAAGGAAAAAATGACACATCACCTTAGGAACTTTTCGTTGTTTTGTACATAATCTATTTCAATTTTAAAAATACGTATGTTCCTTTTAAGGGTTTTCTTTAAAAAAAATTATTTTTATAAACACAACAAGGTTTTCTCAAAATTCAAGGGAATTAAGTGGTTAATTTTATAATTGAGAGGGATGAAATATCAACCGATGATAATTGAACGGAATTAAATATTGTTTTTTTATATATTAACGAGTCTTTTATCATTAATTTGAATTATTAATAAAATTGATTTCTCGATTTATGTATATTAACGGGTCTTAGTAAAATTGGTTTTTCAACATCAAAATACCCACGTATTTCTTTCTTCGTTTTTTCTCTTTTTTCTCCTTTTTACGTTGTATTCTCAGTTTTTGAGGAAATCACAAAACAATTGATGAGTTGTTCGCGACAATAGTGCTAAGATTGTTTAGTTTTTTATTATTTCGGGAAGGGAAGGTTAATACACCAGTTGCTTGTTGACAATTGCATAGTGTTTTGAACAATTGGATTTATTAGTTTTGAAATTAACAACATATTTTTTTAAAAATTTGAACTTTTAAATTTTGATTTTTTTTTGTGAATTTATCGTCAATAAATTATTATTTTTTAAATTTTAATTGTGGCATGATAATCGGGTTTGTTATCGTTGTAGTATATGAGCAACACTATTGGGTGTTGTGTTGGTGTGGTCCAAAGTCATATATGATGAAAAGCATGACAGCGAGAGGATCGATTATGGGCCGCACTTTTAATGAGCCAGCGGCCCACAAAGATTGGATTTTTGATATTGGCGGCCAGCCCAAAAAGAACCTTCCCAGGTATATTCTCATCATCGCAAATTGGCCATTGTGGTTACCCTCTCTCCATCTTACACGTGTCCTACTGTTCCTATTAGAAATTTTTTTTTCACTTCTTGATTACTTAGAACCTAAGTTAATCTTATTAAATGTTCACATGATAACTCTTGCAGTGTTTTGTTTATTTGTAGGTTTTCTTTCTTGCAGACGAAGCAACGAAGAAACCCTAGCAAAGAAATCATATTCCATAACGATGCTTTTAAGATAAAGAATTACCCATGACTAAATTCGATACTCACGACACAAATTCAATGCTTTATCATTTGGTTTGGTTGGTTAGATTTCGCTATTGGTGCATCATCCATGACCCTAGAACTTTGTTTTATTTTAAAAATGATGCATCAATTTCATTGGATGAAAGAAATGGGGAAATCACTATTAATACTAATAAGATACACTGTACCATTAATTTTATCATCCTATACCTATAGTGAAAGTATTCCGTACCCAATCATGTTTTATATAGTGCGATAAAAGTCATCGTACCGATATCGACTTTCACCTTGTGGAAAAAAGGATTCGATATCGACGTTGCATGCTGTTGAATTGAAAGCTGAAAACCAATCGGTACAGTCTCGTCCGTCAATTTGAAAGCTGAAAACCAATCCGCAGGTTAATATTTTGAAGGAAAAGGTTGATTTTGTGTAAAAGCCAAGTCAATTGTTCTTATATGGTATGATTTTTAGAATTTTATAAATTATTTTTATGGATATATCATCTCATATCGATAGTTGGCACACATAAATTCATTATTCAAATATTGGTGTCTTTTTTGTTTTATGTTTTCTACTATCTGATCAAACAAAACTGTTTCTTATTGTCTTCCATGAATGAAAAGAATCAATGAAACAGAAACAAGAAAAAAGAAAAAGATTTTTTCTTTATGGTTCTTATTTTATTTATGTATAATATTCAAGATATCTTTTTTAAAAAATTATTTTGTTTTATAATAAAATAATTGCAGTTTTCCTATGGACTTTCGTTTTCTCATTTTGTCTTGACTTTTCACAAGTTTGAATATCAATACTAAATACCTTCAAAACAATTCAAATCTATTTATATATATAAAGTTAATTTGGTAATGGTTGGTATCAAAGTTTGATTTTTTTTTTTTTACGCAGTTTGATTAGTTATGCATTAATCGCATGGCTTACCTATGATTGTCTACAATGACTTTTAATTTTTTTTTTTACAATCAAGTCCAACAATGACTCAAACAAGTCCACATTTTTTTATCTGTAATGGTGATCAAATTAATTATATCGTGTCAGGATATGTTTTTGATGATGTCGATCGTTATAGTTGATAGTCATATGCAATAAGGGAAACTAATAAACCAAAATTCGATATGTTTGATATGCGATACAAACAGCATGAAAAGCTTATTGGGTTTTGTAAGATAAGTAGCTCCCAGTGGCTTCCCTTGCACTGACAATCATGAATTTTGCCGATCACACAAATAGATGTACCAGAGTGCTGATGTATAAGGCTGTTAATCGATTTTATGATCGCGTCCGTTCGTTGATGTCTTGTTTTCTAAGATTTGATTATTCTTATTTGTTAGATGATCAGTTCTGTTTTGTAGGAGTATTAGTTGCATGTTTATTATTGTTATGTTAGTTTGTTGTTGATAAGTTGTAAGTTAATTGGCTCAAGTTTCTAACAGACGTATCAGAAATTCCCTTCCCAAAAAAAAAAAACAGTGGTATCAGAGCTTCCTTGAACTTAAGGGGCTGTGAATGAGTTGTGAGATTGATCGAGAGGTGTGTCTTCATTCATAGAAAGCTGTTACGACGAAGGCAGGATCCAATGCTTTCTCATTTGCTCCACCGATGTTTGATGGAGAAAATTATCAAGTATGGGCTGTGAAGATGCGAGCCTATCGTGAGAGTTCTGGCCTCTGGAAAACTGCGGAGCAAGATTATGAAGTTTCTCTTCTTTCTGACAATCCAATGCAAGTCAGATAAGTATCACAAGGAGAAGAAACTAAAAAAAGTAAAGGCTAACTCTTGTTTATATGCTGCTGTCTCGCCTGCAATTTCCAGCAGAATTATGACTTGTGAAGCATAATATTCGCCGGAAACACAAATTGTTAACAATTTAGCTCAGTTGTCTAAACTATCGAAAAATCTCCATTTTTCAAAATGGTTCTCCAATTTTCCTGATGGTTACTACATAAAAAGTCGACATTTCCGGGCCTCCCTACGAAATATCGGAAATGAGATTGGGCCAAGAGTTTAGCAGGGTATAATTCACACGAAGAGCCCATCCATATATAACCCAAGGCCCATGGGCTTTGGTCACTAGTTATTGGACCATATAACAAATTGAGCTGCATCATTATTCACACGAAGAGCCCATCCGATTAATTTCTCGAGAAAATCGTTTTAAAGACTTCAAGTCATCATTATTGAAAATATGGAAAAGGGATAACAGCAACTCCAATGTTGATGGCAAGCCATTCACAAATTTATATAATTAATTATTTTTAAAATTCAAAATTTTAGAAAGAGATAGCTTTTTTTTTTTGTAAGTTTATGTGGGGCTACAAAGGACATGAATGCAGTTGATGCAATTCCAAATCTCTATTGTATAATCAATTTTCTAATATCTATTTTTTCATTCCACAATATCCTTATTATACTCCTGTTGAAGAATTATCAATTTTTTAATCATTTGGACCAACTGATATTACAATTAGTATTAGGAGCATCTTCGATCAAAGCATAGGGAAATAAAACGTTGTGTTCCCCTTCGTCCAGGTAATCTGAAACCAATGAATACCTTTGCTTTATTTTCAAAAAAAAAATAAAAAAAAAATACCTTTGCCAAAAATTTATGGGTCAAATTGTCAAAGGATCTCGAAGATTTCCAAAAATTTTCAAGGCTTGCTTCTTTAGACTAGCAGTCAATGTCCTGCCCTACACATTTACTTCGAATGGAATTTAATTAATCACACGCAAATCATAACCATGGCAACAACCAATGTAAGATAGTTCACATTATGGAGACGAAATATTTCTACGGCAGTGACGAAGAATAAGCTTTGTTAGGAAACAAAAGTTTCATGCGATCATCAATTTATCTGTCGTCTTGAGAATGAATTCACGCCTGCATCCGAAAACGTATAAACATTCGAACCAGATAGGTTGTCAATGTAAACACTTCAGGCAACTTATTAAACCTTTGTATCAGAAGTGAACCAAGCAAATTTATGTGTAGCAAAAAAATTTCATGAACATTATACTCTGTTAGCATAAAGATCATTCTTATACCAACTTCAACTCGGTCGCAATATACACTTTTCTCTATATATCAACCTTTTTGCCTTACAAAATTAATCAAACATGATTCTCTCAACAGAACTACGAGTTACTTCTATAACCATAGGTCAAAATTGCAATGTGGGATACCTTGTTAACAAATAAACGTGAACGCAAGGCGAATTACTCCATACGTTCGAGTGCATCCTAAGCATCTCCCTAACCCTATCCTTCAAATACTTTGGACTGTCCGTTTGTAACACCATACAAAGCTTAGACACCGTTCCGACCCTCAACATCTCCGTTAGAGTCTCTCCGGTCGCTGAAAACCTCGCTAGGACCGATAACACGTGTACTGCATGATCATCCACCATGGCCGAGACCCTAAGCAGCCTCTTTGTCACCACCGCGATCCCTGCTGCGTGTCCTAGTAGTTGCGCCCTCCCGTCAGCACAGTTGCATAGCAGAGACAGAAGACAGAAAACTAACTCCGACAACCTTTTATCCTTCAATGTCCTCAATTCCACCTCGATGATCGAGAACACAACATTGTTCTCGATCATAGCTTGACGGTTCTTCCCACTCCGTGATAGCTCGATGAGTACGAGTAACGCATTTTTTATCGTCGAGCTGTCGCAGTTAACTTCAGTCAACAGTCTGATCACTCCCCTAATGAATTTGGCACCTGATCTGTCTCTAATAGTCGAATCACTAACCTCGAAAATAATCCTCGCGGACAAAACGGCTTGTGATCTGAGTGTGAGATCACAGACCGCTTCATCCTCGAGGATCCATGACATCGAGTCAGTCAGGTCCCGATTAACCAATTGAGACCCGATCTCGTGGATCCTATTCAAAATCTTCATGGCTCGATACAATCCGTCGATCCTTTTATTTCTGTAACACCTGTTGATCACACCAACAACGCAATCAACGCCACCTGACTCGACGATCCACTTCCGGTTCCGCTCGCTCTCTCCCGCCAATGTTTCCAGCTCCTTGAGCGATTCCACCGACCAAATCTTATTCTCATTGATATCCAGAATCAGTCTGGCGATGCGGTTGGGATTGAACTCAGGTTTCGGCAAATCCACGCGGCAGTTGGCAGCCGACCAGGAGCTGATGAGGCGGCGAAGAGTATGGTTCGGTGTCAGGCCGGCTGATTTTGGGAGCGGCTGCTTGGTGACGGGGCAAACGGAGTCGTCGTCGGCCGTCGTCGTCGTTTTCAGCCAGTGCTCGATGCTGCTTCGCTCGTACGTGATTCCAGTGATCGTCGTGACAGGATCGGACATTATCTGGAGCGAGATCGGACACAGGAAGTATTCAGGTACGTCGACGATGTTGTCCATTTTTTTGGATCAGTCGATATAAGTTTCGTTGTATCACTGAAAACCAGTCAATGAGTTTTAGCATTTAGGAGTTCTATTGTATAGTTTTGGTGATGAAGAAGAATATATGTGGAAGAGAAAGTTGAGGGGGTTTGGTTTATATATATGTGAGGGGGTATGAAAGTTTTGAATAGTTACGAAGCATATGTTTGACTAGAACTTATGAATAAAAAGATAGGATTTGAATAATAATAATAATAATAATGATGATGATGATGATGAAAGATAGGGGAAAAGCAAACGTATGCGACTGGGTTGGATGAATGAATGAACTTCAAGGTGAAGAAAGTGGAAAACAACGAGGGTCATATTTACTGTTGGGAGATTGAATTTGAAACTGAATAATTGTTTGTATTTTTTCATTAGGAGAAAGTCTTCATTAGCTGGAGTCAGTTACGTATATAAGCGTATTAAACAACGGGCATTAAATTAAGGATAACGTGAGATCAAACGTAGAAGTTCTATTACTACCACAATAATTCATGACATATAGACTATGAACAGAAGTAAATTATAGACACGAAAATTCTTGTGATTTTATTCAGGACTAATAAACAGTGTATACTTACAATCATTTTTCACCGTCAGTTTGCTCAGGGACTAATATGTGCATTGGACAATAAGAAATTATCTGTATAAATTTTTAATTTTCAATTATCTTCTCATTGATTAAGGGGAAAATATATTTTCATGCACTTTTTTCTCAGAAAAATACTAATACAATATGAGAATAAAATCTTCATAAAAAAATTGAGAATAAAATAGAAAAATCTTTGGTTTTGGTAAAAGTAGACAACGATAGGTGGAGATCATTCAGATTTTGGGGCTCTTTCCTGATCTATGGGTTGGGGTTTGGTCAACTGGTCTACGGTCAAGGAAGGACAAAACACCATGCAAATTTGATGACTTGGTTTTCTTTCATGTTCTGGTACTCATTCCATCCTTGGACTGCCTACTTGACCTCGACACATGGCAGGATCTGAGTGGATGTCTTTTTATATGGCCCCAATTCCAGGCGTTGAACAACAGTAAAATTGGATTCTCTATCCCTTTTAATAAATTATAACATATTATTAAATTCATATATTTTTATACAAATTATGATGTTTATTAAATTAATAATAAATTTTTTATTATTATAAATTTTAAAATATTTTTATTTTATATCAAATCATTTTTTCATCATTATATTTTCTTATTCCACCTACTCACGATTTTCATATTTATTTTTTCTATTCACTCACAATAACTGCTTTATATGTACTCACTATACAAATGAGGATATTTTAGTAAAAATTCTCAAAATCAATCCATTCCTTAATAGTCACACTAAATCAACACATCGTAATTTATCTGAAATAAAAAAATAACACTTATTAAATTAAGATCTTTAATAAATTATAATATTATTATATTTGAAAATTTTTCCTTACTAAAATAACAAAACATTCATATCTTTTTATTTTAAATCGTATTAATTCATCTCATTATTTTTTCTCATCTTATTTCTTTTTCATACTCCTCTCACTTACAAAATTTAAAAGATAATTTAATCTTTTAAAAAAAAATCAACACATCCATACAATTATCGTGTCATATCTCTGATTGCAATTCTATTGGAACGAAAGGAATATCGTTAAAAAGGAACAACGTAATGTTTCATGTTTATTTGTTGCTACTCTGTCTTATTTTGCCTAAAATCATTGCATTTTTGCTTAAACGATTAGTCTCAAATTGTTTGTAATGTTTTTATTTTTAAAAACTTTTATGTGGTTAGAAAATAAAGAAGATGAAGAGAAAAATATTATGTGATTGAGATTAGAGTTGGAACACAAATATGATAAATCTAAATTTGTATGTATAAAATAAATATTTCGAAAATTATGAAACGAAAGGAGTAGTTATCTTAGCAATATATTTCATCCGTCCCAATTTGAATATAAATGTTTAACTTGACACGAAATTTTTTATGTGTGTTTAATTTTTATGAAAAAAAATATTTTTTTTTAAAGATAATAAGATTTACTGTAACAATTAAAAGAACAGACAGTGGATATACTGTAACATAACATGATTGATTTTATTTTTTTTTGAATAAAAATTTATATAAAAAGAAAAAATTATAAATAAATTAAGATAATTTTTAATATATATATATTGAAACAAATAGAGTATATTTTTTATATATCTTAATTTCACAACGCGAATTACATGAGTGCTACTACTTCGATTGTAAGCGCTCATAATTCTTGTAGAAAGGCACCTTGTAATGTTATACGGTGACCCAAAGCAGACCACATTATACTTCAAAGAATGGAATTAATATCAGATTCATAAACGTCAATCACATATTCGCGATTAGCAATTCTTCAAATGTACGGTGTTTTGTAAGATAATAAACTACGAATATTTCTATGAGATTGTACGAAGGCATTGTCGCTCACCTGATTAATCATATCGTTGTGTTCTTTGTTTATAACGTGGTGCCTAAAACACAACAGAATCAAATGAGAATCCATTAGACATGTAGATTAGGCAGAACCTTTTTCTTTAAAGCCGATGATACATATTTAGAACAAGTGTCGCTCTTACATCAAATGCCTTCTAAAGCAAGGCAATTTGGTGATATTTGTTTGAACGAAGAATTCAAGTATCCCTACGAATAGGCTGAGATACCTACTCATGATCTTGTATTTATGGTTCATCTCAACGTCAAATTATCAATGCAGTCACATTATTAAAAGCGATCTTAGTTTGCAAGTTGATCAATCATAATCAGCGGAGAGCAACATGCCAAATGAGGAGTCAATTGTTTTCAAGATTCGATCTAACAACATAATCTCTACGTGCGAGCTCATTGATATAATTATGACGAGAATATTATCGAAATATATAACATAATCTGGTTAAACTAGACACACTTCTTTGTTTTTTACAAAAAGAAATGTTGCCCAATATTCAAGAAAAAAATATTCGAAGCTGTTCAGGGAAAAAGGAATACTGTAGCAGATTACAGGCAAATGTCTACACAAGTTTTATCTCTATTGACCCCCCTAACTTCAAATTCAAACATGAACAAAAAAATGTTGAGAGTATACGAAGGTAATATAGGAAAATCACATAGATCAGCATTTTGTTGGATCTATTATATTCAAATTTGCTAAATCTACTCTGTGGATCAAAATCCGCTAAGTGACGAGCTATTTTGTGATGGTGAGTCCGTCAGCGAAATCTAACTTAAATGATCCTCCGGGTTTACGGGATATTCGGTTGATCAAGGAAAATCCTTCGAGACTTCCTTTTGAAAAAATAAAGATAAAAAAATTGCTAAATCTATAGCTCAGTACCATGAAAATCTTAATAGCGACGATCGAAAAGATCAACTAATCTAATGGTCTAATCTACGGCCTAAACTTCATAGCCAAAGTCATCATATTTATGTGCTGATAAAAAAAAATTCCCAGCCAACTTCGGTTACCGTTGTGTGGTGACTAGAACCAAATTAACTCAACTTTAAACAGGCAAAGATTTCAGTGACTGATCACATTCACTTAACAACGGGACGGTCGAATAAATCAAGTATAGATCAACCTCTCGATCCGGCTAAATCTAGGGGACGATCGCAATTTCGCAATTGCACTAATTACAATTCAACAATCAGTAGAGAGTCAGCTTCCTATATGCTAAGCCGCTAATGTTGGCTACCACGGTCTAATTTCGGGCCAAAGAGATTTGGTTTTCCTACAGGTTACTGTATGATCTTAAAATGACAGTTAATGTGCTAGTCTAAAATGATCTTAAAAGAACTAGTATGATATTCACACGAGGCCGAAGAAACTTACTATGAGAGGAAAATCGTTGCCACCCGCGTAAGGCACGAAGATTAGGGCGAAAAAACGATGTCATATGAGTAACTTATCCACCTTTCCAGCAAATAGAAGTTGGTCCACGCATGGAAGGATAACCCTTTTCTGGGTACCTGGCGTAGAAAAGGGGGGATCAAGATGAACAATTCACATTTAGAAGTGGAAACAAAGAAGAGCAAGACGCGAAAACTTGTGCAGCAGCACGCAGCTTACCTGATTATTGCCATTGAGTTTGACTAGGATGACTTGTGAGTTAGAAACTCGCGTCGATTATTGCTTATAGCCTGCTGGCAATGGCTCATTGCATTCCATTTCGTCTGTTTGAACAATGCCATCTGAATGAGAAGCTAACTCTAGAATGATGTTTGAAACAAAAGCATAGATCCCAATTGAAACACAAATCATACATGCCAACATTCCCAAAAGAAAATTTCCTTCGGTTAGTCGAGAAGAAAAGCATAAATTTGATGTTTAAACTTGATGAATTAGTTTGATTATCTTGAAACAACAGTGCGACTAAAAGGACGAACCAAACATGATATTCACCATTTCTGTAAAAATTGGTCATTTCTCTAAGGCCTTCATTATCGCGATCCAAGATGGAGATAAGTTTTCCTCAAGTTTGGCTCTACGCATGACTTTCCACGAGCAGTGTCCCTTGTTCTCAGCCATATACATGTGAATACATGATATCATAATCCAGAGACTTCTCAACCCCAGTTTAATGAACTTTGACCAAATGAAGTTCCGCATATTCATACTTGACAACCTTGAACCTTGACTGTTGCCTACAAGCATTAAAAACTTTCACCGATTTCATACTCATGGTGGTCAAACTTTACTAAGAAAGTTTTGTGATCATCCACCTTTGGATCACAAAATTTTCACACCGATAAACTATAGTACATCTTAGGTAATCTATCTTTCTCTCAGCTCTCGGGACAAAATTTTTTTAATCTAATGCGCTCATCTAATATTATATACATGCTATTTCTCGTCTTTCAGTGTTATTTTCTAACTGTAAATGAATCGCTGCGAAATATCCATCTTCCCCGACCATTTCATGGATCACCAAAAGAAGTCTACCGCTAACACCATCGATGCTCAGACCCTTGATGTATATCAGATTTATAGTTTCATAATTAACAGTATGTTTCTGGGAGAGCTCCAAGTTTAGCATTTTATAACCATATATAAGTGCAACATAAGCCTAGCTTGTAAAAGATGGAATGGTGGCAACTAATATGGATGAAAGAACACGACGATGAGAACAACGGATTATGTTACATAAGCAGGAGCAAGAGACTTTTTACCTCACACCACCAACCCGCGAAGCAACCACAACAAAGTTCCTTTTTACAAGGTTCACTTCACTCAGTAATCTGCTCTGTAAAGTCATATACCTAGTACATCCCCAAGATGAGCTATCATCCTCTGGCCAGTGTGGAATGATGTCCGCGACCATGACCTGCCTGAAGCAAAAGGAGGAGTTCAACTTCTGAAATCAAGAACCCGACGAATGCAACAACGAAATAGAAAACAAATGAAAGACACCACCAGCAAGCACTGCATAAGCAGGCACTTCAAAATAAACAGAGTTTATCATCAATTTCGTTTCAATCTTGGAACTATTCAAGTATTTTACATATTCAAATTTGTATAATTTCTGGTAAGCCTTGCCAAATTGCCAACCAAGCATTAGATAGTCCAATAATAATGGTTCACTAGAAATTCTCAGGTATTACAATGCATGCATAGATTGTTAAGTTCACTCTCAAGATCAACAACGCTACCATGTCCCGAGTGGGACGAGTCGCCCCCACTCGACTTTTAGATATTAAGCTAATAGAATACAAGAAATTCTAGTAAGCTTCTATCAGTTGCTGCATTAGAGTGTCTTTCAGTTCTTTTTTTCAATTATCATTAAACTTGTTCTCTCAATATTGTCATGATTTTGTATTCTTGGTGTCCCTTATCTTCAAGCTGTTGTCCAAGTAATCAGAAATATATGATTGGTCTAAATACTTCAAATTGGTGAACTTTCATGATATAAAGGCTTGTCTGTTTAATTTTTTAAAAAAAAATACTTTTAACATAATCGTAATTTAGTTAGGCAATATGAAAATCTTCCTTAGTAAATTGAATGGTAGACTTATATGGATGGTAAGAAGATTTTGCGTTTAACACTTAGAAACATATTTTGCCAAACAACTACGGTTATTTCGCCCCAACTACTTAAAAATTCCGGCTCCGTCACCGTGTATGCTTATACCCATAGGTGAGTCCAAGATCTCACCTTAGAAGTTGCATAAACATGAAGTGGTGATAATCTAGTACACGGGCGATCAAAGACCATGTCAACACGAACATGAGCAGGAACTATAGCGCAGCTTTTTCTTTCTTGCGGTTTTCTCAGTTTCTCCGCCGCACAATACCGACACTAAGTGAACGCGGACTGTCATCAATGAAGTCATCCGATGTTCAGATCCTTTTATTATATGTCCCGACCTCAACTCAAACAAACACCTGTCGTTCTATTCGAAGCATTTGTCTCAGAGTACACTTCCACCTCAGATACCTTAACAGTGGCTTCCTACACAAATAAACTAACCACATTCATCGCAAAAGAAATTCCCCTATGAGTCCGTCAAAACTCAATCTCACTCGAAAAATCAAACCCTAGCCTAGTCACATCAGCATATCCACTCCTTCTTACACGCCAAAATGACTGAACAAAGAACAACTATTCGATCTCAAATTAAGTTTTCCAACAAACACGAAAAGAAATCATCAAAAACGACGTCTTCAATAACAGTAACCGTTAGAAATTCGAAGGAGCAAAGACACTGAAAGCAAAGATCCCAAACTTCGACGACGACGATAGCGACTGAATGGAGGCGATCGCCGGCGGAAGAAATCCGATGGCGGCGATGAACAATCGTCCGAGATCGACCGACCGGCGTGAATTGTTCTCCGTCTGCGATTTGGATTCGCTGCTCGCTGAAACCAAAAGCGCAAGCGGCCTTCGACAGGGTACAATGGGCTGCGCTTGTTGATGGGCCTCGACTATGGGCCTAGCCAATTTATTTCTTTTATGGTCCAGAAAGGAATCAGTGCGGAGCCAAACCGCAACACGCGCATCTTTGCTTCTAAAGTCACGAGTGCTTCACCAGATTTTAATATAATATTATTATCTTAATAATTTTAATATATTTAAAATAATTATTTGAATATTTTTCAAATAAATATTATATAAATTTTGTTTTTAAATTTATACATCTGGTAACTTATTAAAAATAATATACATGACTATTATTATTTTATATTAAATATGTATATTAATTAAGATTATTGAAAAAAATAAAAAAAAAATTAAATTGATTCATAATTTATAGAAAAAATTACATTGTATTAATTCTTACAAAAAATGCTTTAGCCAACTTTGATTTTTAAGTTTTTTCTAATCATAAAAAGTTTTTGTTTGATAACTTGTAATGATAACTTTAAGTGTAAATTAAAAAGAACACTATTTATATTTATATTTTTAAAATTTTTAATTGTTACTTTTACTTTTTCTCATATATTTGATGCATATTGGATTTGGGAAAGATGGAGCGTCAATTTGTATTAAATACATTAACTTAAATTTTAGTCACTAAATAAAAGAATAATCAAATTTAGTTTCAAAGAAAACCAAAGTTTGATATAAAAATATATGAATATAGTTTTATTTATTTAAATAGATTGTGCAGATCAGACAGTCTCCTACAAAATACGATTGATGTATTGAATTGAAATTTTTAATGTTGTTTTGACTTTAGCTCAAATACCGCATCATTTCCTTAGCCTAGAAGATTCTATCTCTGAATTATAATTTTTCTCAGCCTATTCCATTTTCGAATAGTTATTTGTGTTTAATTATTTCATGATTTATTTTATTGAAGATATACCATAGAAGCATTGATTGTTAAGATTATTTCGTAGTTTAAGTCAATATTGTTAGATTATGAAGACTCATGGATAAATAATTAGTCATTATGGATTTGCTATATATTAAATACATCACCAACCAAACTTGGTACCAAATTTTGGTATAAAAAATAACTAAATTTACTTTGTAGTATATATATATATTAATAATTGTTAATATTTTCATGTCCCTAATTCTTACAACACTTATTATTTTGAATTTTCTTATAAATCTTGGAACACTTTTTTTTTCTTCTTATTTGAAAAAAATTTTATTAAAATAATCATAATATCTCACTACACTACATTACATCCTCTCTTATTCTCTTTCATTTTTTCACATCAAACTCATTATCATCATCTAAAATCACAATATAATAATAATCAAAATATATCAAATTCAACACAAAAATTGATTCGAATCAAAATCTTGCAACAATATAGATCGCGCATCAGTGACTTCTAAACCTCCAGGACGCATGACCATAAAATTTATGCAAGGCTATCCCAGGCTCGTTGCCTCATTGGACACCATCAGGCAAGGCCATGCATATGCTGTTTTCTTCGCATAATAACATGAACACGGATACTCTTTACCATAGCAGAATCTCCATATTGACTTAGCTTGGGGCATATTTGTTGGAGAATGAATTAATCGATAATCTCAATATTTATCAATTTTAATTATGGACCCAAAAAAATATCATCGCAATGGGCCTATATTTGGTTTAGCTTTTGCATGCTAAACCGTATTAAGAAATGTGGTTTAAGAAATGCTGCTGTCAACCTAAAAGTCTTATCTAAAGTACTCCCTCCATGACTCCGTCCCATAATCTAGGAAACAGTGTGAACGGATTATGTGTTTGTAAAAAAATTGTTAATTTTATTCAAAATCGATAATATTTTTAGAATGATAATGAGGTTTATTTTAGTTGTAGAGGATAATGAGATGTATTATAATAAATGATAATTATTTTAATAATCTATATTTTTCCAAAACTAACCGTCTATAAAAAAAAACAAACGCTGTTTATATTTTGAGACGAAGAGGAGTAAAAGATATAATCACGTATACATATTATCCTAACTTAAACAAATTATACTAACGCTGTTTATATTATGAGACGAAGAGGAGTATATCATTCAATTATAAACATGAGTTTTGATATACTTCTATACAATTAAAATAAAACCTCACCAAAACAAAATTAGCATACAAATATTCCCAACACCAAAACATGTCATTACCCGTATACGATCAAGCCTACCTATATAGATCAAAATGTATACCAAAAGTATACTAACATTTATACACTCATCATACCTCCTATCCTATACATCCAAAACTATATATTTTCAGAAGTATATGGATTCTATACCAATTCCCCTTTACTAATTAATTTCCTACACCAAACTGCACAACTATTATACTACTGTGATTACTAAACCATGCATCTCCATGTACGATTTTCCCTTGCAAGGAATGAAACATATACAAATACAATGTTTATGTACTTGCACCTTAATTTTATCAGCATTTGCATGCTCGCGATGTCGACGATAGCCATAACGATGATCATATATCCAGATCACGTCACGAAATCTGGTAACAACTGAGCTGCCGCGAACCTTTTTCTGTTTTGTATATCGATCCCCTCGTAGCCACCACCAGAATGCGAGGCTTGGCCCGAGGTGGTGATGTTGCAGAAGTCGGAAGGGTCTCCTGACCCTAACACGAGCCGCCTACCGAGCTGAATGTTCTGGTTTGTGAGGTAGTTTTCTTGGTGAGTTCCTGATATGGACAGGTTTTCATCGTGATGAAGGCCTAGGGTGAGGGAAACACCATTACCATGGTATGTGTGTCCCAGTAGCTCAGGATTGAACCTCCCTATGTCACCGAATTGGTATGCTTCGAAGCCATGGCTCGGGCCTCCTGCTGTTATCAATGGGTGCCTATCAGTTCCGTACCTGTTGATCACATGTAACAAATATTTGAGGCACGATTTTCATTATTATGTGAAGTGTATGGACTAGGAAGGAGAATGTACGCAGTCATCATATTCATACCAAATACTTGGAAAGACGATTAGCTAAGTACTTCAAATTTTTCTAATGTGAAGTATGTTGATCATGAAATAAAAGTATACAAGTACCTTGCTCCAAGATCTTTAGTTGTATCACCATTAGGCTTCATCTCCATCTCCATGGAGAGGATACTACTAGGGGAATTTTGCATGTCATTGTGGCTTCTTTGCTTCTTTGCCGGACTAACCATGAAATCCATGTCCGATGAGCCGATGAGAGCGAAGCCTTGGGCCATGTCATGGTTCATAGGAGGAACTTGATTGTTGGTTTTATCTTGTTGGTGATGAGCTTGGAGGGTTTTGGCTTGGTGTTGATCCATTCTTGTTGTCTTATAATTGTTTGCTTGTGGATCACTTTGATCCTTGTTGTTTTGAGGCTCATGGTTCTGGTTAGAGCTCTCATCGGACGCGTTCTGTTCATGCGCTTTGATCTCCTCTAAGTACATTTCCTCGACCATCGGTTTCCATAGACGCACTCGAGCATTGATGAACCAGTTTGATACCTACACGTCCATAGATACATCACACCAATTCAATAAGTCTATTATGGAATGTCAACATCTAACTAATACTATCATTCATCCAAATGTTGGGTAAAAGACGATCAAAGGCGAACTATATCATTACCTGGCTTCGCGTTAGTCCTGTCTGCTTCGCTAGCATATGCTTATCGGAATCTTTGGGGTACCTGCATAATGTATCACACCAATCAAATGATGAAACGTTAGCGCTACATGGATTTTCTTTTCCTCCTACTAATGGAAAGCTAATTGTTTTCAATGGGACATTTAGATCGACCGTCACCGTCATGAAAATAGTATTGATGATGGCAATATTGTGGTCGAGACTGATGCTCCAAGAATTAGGTATATGGAATGAAAGTCTAATATAACTCATAACACACTCAAAACCCCTTGAAAAGGTTAGAAACAACATAAAAACAACTATAATGACTTGAAAACGTAAGAAACTATGAAAATAACCTTTAAATGAACTTAAAACGCTCAAAAACATTTCAAAAGGCAAAATGAACTTACGGGTGAAGGAAGTGCTCGAAGAGCCATGCACGAAGAACTGAAACAGCTCTCTCCGGCAACCCTCGCTGAGGCCTCCAAGCATTATGTTGCATCATGCCGAGCTGTTGCAACGCACGTTGTTTCCGGAGCTGATGATCCACGAACCTCAACCTCGACGACGACCCCTCCCCTTTTCCACCACCTTGCAACGCGTCTTCCTCTCCTAGGCTCTTACTAGTAGCCTTGATCTGAGACGTTATAGCATCCCTCAGACACCGGAACTGCTTGGAGATGGTCTTGAGGGCGAGCGACGTATAGGATTTAGCTGAGCTCAGCCCCGCTGCTTGCTCGAACGAGGCAACAATTATCTGCATTTGATTGTTGTATTGCCTATATCTCTGTTCCACCTATATAGAGCCAACCAATGTATTAACAAACTTGATCATCTTGTTTCATTATACTTGCAATGGAAATGGGGTAAATGTCATGTATTCATGTATAGGTTTTTGAGAGGGGGAAGAAGAAAAAGTATATTTTTAGTGAGTGAATTGATGAATTATTGAGAATGGGCCATGATGATCACATATCAGTATCTTTGTGAAATAAAGGACCAGCTGCCCAACATTAAACCAAATTTGGCTTCACTTTTGTCCACCATCTACACAAAAGGGTTAGAATGGGGAAAGAGTCTTCGGACCGAACATTTTTGTAATAAGAGAATTTATAAATAGTCAATATCTGTAACACACTCTTAACTTTCTATTGCATAAATTTTGAAGTCGCCCTAGGTATAAATGTAATTACAGAATAAGCATAGTATACGTGTAGGAGTTTTTAAAATGGTGTCCCCAACATGTGAATATCAAAAAACATATCCAAGTGAACAAAATTTGGTCATGAAAGTCCAATAATTGGAAGGAAACAACAGTCATAGAGCCGGGTATAAATGCAACTAGTCAAGTGCAATATTGGAGTCTTTTTTTGGAAATGCTCAGTCCTGTCCTAATCACTAATCTACATGATTTAATTTTTTGATAGCTCTAGCTAGTTGTTTAATGATAACAGCCCCTCAACAAAAAATATCCCCAACACTTCCATCAGAAATTCTCAATGACCTAAACTCAGAAACATATCACAACTCTTACTAACGCTCTTTTGTGACACAACTTTCATCACGAACACAACAACTTCTGTATATTGTTGTTTGCAACTCATACTTTAAGTGAGAGGACAATCAATAAAATGTTACTGAAGCAAAAACTATAACGACGTTGATCATGATTATGATCATGATTGTCAGACAACTGATCAATCTGGATAATAAAAATGAAATATTAATCAAAAATCAGTTCTATAAAATAAAATAAAAACAGACTTAGAACACAATTTGTTACCTCATCAAGCATGTTGAGGAGCTTAGCCTTCTTCATCTGAAGCTCCTGCCTCTGAGCCATAGTCAGCTCGGCCACCATCGCCGCCGGTCTTTTCCCGCCACTCTCCCCATCTCCGACCACCACCGCCTCCACGGCCGCCTTCCCTTTCTCCTTAGTCCCGCCTCCACCGTCCGCCGCCTTACCTACACTAACAACCTCATCCAACAACTCCTGGGTCGCCTTCAAATACTTAGACCCCAATATAACACTCTCTTGCACGCCACCGCCGCCACCACCACCACCCGCCGCCGACTCTGCCACCGACATCTGACCCGACACACTGTTCCTTTGCGGCGAGAGACTAAGGGACAGCCCCGTCGTCTGCCCGCCTCCCGCCGCCACCACCTGCCGGAACCCGACCACTCCTGTCGGAATATGGGATTGCGAGGATGACTCTACGGAGCTCCAGACGTTATATAAGTGGTTTTGCGGGCCCGCAAGCGGGATCCCGACGAGGTGATGCTGCTGCTGCTGCTGCTGATGGTGCTGGGTTTGCTGATGGTGTTGAGTCATATTAGCAGACGGGTGACTGAGAGCGTTGTAGGCCGCTATGCTGCTCGAGTTCAGCAGCAGCATGTTAGGCGGCTGTGGTGGCGGTTGGTGGTTGTTGGTTGTGTTGGAGAAGGTGGAGTAGTTGTTCGGGTTCATCAGGTAAAGTGTCTGCATATTGTGATCCGTAGAAGCTGCTTGGATTTCTGATGATGATCCTCCGTGGAAATACGTCGCCATTAGCTGATAGATTTTCTGATAATATGAAGATGATGACGAGCAATTAGTTCGATTGATTGTTCAATTAAATATTGGAGTAGCCGAAATTATAATAGTATGGGGATGAAAAGGTGAATGGTAAAAGGACTCATTTTTTATTTCCTATTCAAGTTTCATTAATATTTTACTTCCTCGAATCTGTTATATGTATATGTATTATAATTTGTTATCCATATATTAAAATTTACATAATATAGAACAAAATATGAAAAACTCGATTTAGAGCGATGAAAAAACAAAAGGTGAAGTAACCATACCCAAAAAAAAAAAAGAGGTGAACTACATGCATCTCCGATCAATAAGATAGCTTTGGTTATATTCTATTATATCTGACAGAGATGCGACGAAAAGCTGAAGGAGTAGAATATTTACTCGTGTGTTTTCGGTTGCTTTAATTTAATCCAAACTCGATTCTGACACACCAAATCTTGATTGTTCTTCACCTGTGAAACAAAAGCAGGGAAAACAGAAAACAGAAATCACTCAGCCAATTAAGAACACACAGTAAACAATCATCAAAATTATGAACACAAAACCGAAATCGATATAATCAAATATGAACACAGAACATGTAGAGCAAGACTCAAAATGGGTATTCATAAAACAATAGATTTGGAACAAAAGAGCGAGAATTTTGATTAGAAGGAAAAACAGAGGAAAACAGGGGAAGTGGTGATGTGAGAGTTCTCACATGACTGTGAAGCAACTGTCTCTGTTATTGATCTGATCTGATCAATTTGTTGAATGATAAGATCAGCTGATCAATTCTTGCCCTTTTTTTTTTTTTGATAGAGTTGGTCTTGTTATGAGAGAATTGAATTGATGGAAACAGTCTTTCTCAGATTTTTGAAGCAGAGAGAGAGGACTCAAAACAATGGGGAAAGGAGAAAACAAAGATGGCAATAATATATAGTATCAGCATCAGATGAGAGATAGATGGAGACACAGAAGAGGAGATGATGAGGGGGTCTCACAGCATAGGACTTGAAGTAATTGTACAAGTAACAAAAGTCTTCTTTTCTCTGTGCCTTCATTATTCTGAAGAATATTCAAACACAGAAAAATTTACATCTCAATCCTTACGAATTACAGTACTATTCCTAAGGTTATCAGGGTGAGTTGTTCACGAGTAGAGTCCAGTATTTCATTAACTCTATCTTTGTGGTAGAAATAAAACTATCTACATCCCATATTTTAAGATCTGACTCTGACAGAATATATGGGTAGTGGTTGCTATTGATCTCTCCTCGAGTTAAACATTACCAACCAGGTCTTCATCAAACTCAAACAGAGTCATCGAGTTCAGCCGGTGACCGACTCCTAAGTTGGACTCCTAGGGTTTATCAAGGAATAGTTCATCGAATTTATCAAACTCGAAAACAACCCTATATGTCATCTCAAATGTTTAGCATATATTTTTTGACATTTAACATTTTCTGATATTACTAATATGCTATTTTTAAGATATTCTAATACCATCAAGACCTTATCAAAAATATCTTGAAAACATTACTTTTTATCAATATAATAAATATAAAATTAATAAAAATATAAATTTTCGTGTTATATCAAATTTTTACTCTAAGCAAAAACGAAGGAGATGGCAGGAGAACTAGGAAGATGGAGATTGACGAACAGAAGAAGTGGAGGCAGAAAAGAGTGAAAGATAAAAGCAGCTGAAAAACGAGGAAATGTCCACTTCTACAACCCCTGGAAGCTCCGACGAATAATCATATACTCCATTTTTGATAAAAAAATATTGAATGTAAATTATTTTCAAAATAATGAAAGAAATCCGGAAAGGGTTCTAAGTTGGGCAAAAGGGGCCCAAATCCAATAAATTGAAAAGATATCCTCTCTCTCTTTTTAGTTGAAATTTTTATTTTTATTTATTTGTGTATGATGAGGGGATTGAATTTTATGTGGGTGTGATGAAAAGGAGTGGTTTATGAGATAAAGGGATTGAAAGGGTGTGGAGAGGAGAAAGCATACGGTATGAGGAAAGTTTGCTTAAAAAACCCACCAACGAACCACCATTATGGCCCCAAATTTGCATTCCTAATCTCATCAAACATTCATCACACGTTCATAATCCAAACACCATACCATGTATCGTTTTTCTTGCTCAAGTTTGATTAGTAGATGGTATAGTAGTTTGCATGACTTTACACTCCTTTCGGTATTTGCATGCGACGTATGCTAGTAGAATGTTGATCCTACTAAGTCACAGCTTCTTAGCATCATAACTTTTCATAAGGGTGCACATTTTGATATTCTAACATAAAAATAGGGCAGACAAAGGATGCCTATCATACACATAGGGATGACTATTTTCCAACAATAGGATGATATCTACCATGCTAGATTTAGGTCAGAACCTGCAGGGATGACTTCCAAACAGGAGGATTATTTATTTCGATGAGCAAGAGGAGAAATATTTTAAACTCATATAATCTAATCAGAATGTGGTTCAAAACGTGATATTAGAAAATAATATTTTGATTACATATCGTCCTTTTCACATCTTGAAGGTTGCAGTTGATGATTCTCGTTGACGTTACATGAGTTTGATGGAGATGATCCATAACCAATGTTATTTCTGACCGGTTGAATTTCATCTTTCGATTTTGCCCAGAGGAACTCTCTTTTACAGTAAAGGTTACTATCTCAACAATAACTTTTGAAGCACATAGCCGGAATTCGCTTTATGTTGCATATCTTAGGAAAATAGATTGACAAGAGGGTCCTTTGAGTCTGTCTATGAGACAGACACCTGTTGTAGCTAGAGGTACATATATATAGAAGGAGCCCCAATTTTTCATGAGAAAATGATAGTTTCCACGAATCCATGTGTACATATCTGGTTTTGTTCCGTCAAATTTTCACTAATGTTCATTCCTACTTGATAGTACTTCTTCAAATGCTTTCCCCATTGTGTTATCCTCTTCTCTTTGGTCCATTGACAATCACTAGGCTGATTTGGACTTTTGGTGCACCCAAATGAATGGGGAAAAAGCATATGAATCTTGCATTTTACCTGCGTTATAAAATTTTGATATATGCATCAAACCTAGTCACAAACTTTAATACTTGAAAGAAATTACAACTTTGGATAACATTTATATATAAAGATTCACTGTCGAAAGTTTCAAATTTTACATGAAATATAAACAACTCGGATATTCATTTGACCATTTGACACTCAAATAAATTTAGTAATGTGTACAATGTTGGTTGATTCTTGGATTATCATAAAATACATATAAGTTATACTCAAAGCAAAGCAACGAGACGAGTCAATTCAAGCTTAGCTTTGTCTTTTTTCCATGAATGGTGAGATCAAGACGTCTCTTTGACCTCCATCCTCCAAGGTTTTCCACAACAATGGCTATGATTATATATACAATTTCTAAAGTTGCTTTATCGTCATTATTTATTTCCATGCATGGGGCAACCACACTGTGCTAGTATATATCATGTGAAATGACTGAACTCCAAGGTTTGTTTTATCTACATCAAAACGCAACTCTTTTCGTAAGATTCAAATTCAATATCTTATTTAAATTTATTATCACTTAGATAATCAGGATATATATTTGTAAACCCTTGATTATATAACTACATGTTTACCAAAGAGGTGAGTTTAGTTACCACAAGGATTTAGATTACACCAAGATTCTTAGCTAATTACTTGCAAATGATACCAATACGTACTAATCATCACCACACATATATTATCCAAAAAGTACAATGTGATGTAACCCATGATGTTCACTTGTGATCCCCCTAATCTAAGTCTAAAGCTAAAGTTTCAAAAGGTCCACCTACTACACTTTCCACAGTGTTCTAACTTCTTAAGAAAAAAAAATAGAAAGTTGTACAAGTGTGGTCCATTTGAGCTTTGGAGAAAACTACATTACTAATCAATATTATGGTCCTAAACACAAAATTGGTGAATAGTTCATATGGCTTTATTTCTTACTTATGGAAAACCTGTACGATCTATTAAGTTTGACCTGCCCTGTGCTGCATAATTAATGTTTGGTTAATCCTAGTCTTAATTACAGCTCAGCAAAGAAAAAAACATAAGCTTGATCAAGTGTGATAGGCATACATCCACGGAGTGCTCCTAATACTGCTCAGTTGGATTCGATAGGTCCTCTGTCGAACGTCTCGCTATTGTTGGTCTTTTGGATTGATGTAACTTGTATGATCAAATCTCATACCTTTTAAATCCCGTTAGACATCTGGTAGATATTATCTACATTCTCCCGAATCGAAATAGGTTAATCCGACACAATTATAACTCAAGACGAGGAGTGAGGATAGAGGGCGGTGGTCCGTTCTTGGGGCACCAAATTATGATTTCATGTTGAAATCTATTGAATTCTATATCACATTGATTTATAAATTGTGACTAGAATCATGGTCAATCATAAGTAATATTTTTACGCATCACAATCACGGACATGTGACACTTTCCAAAAGCGTACATGCATATGTAATAGCTTAATCAATTGAGAAATATCGGACATTTGATGATGGATTGATGGGAGCACTTCCTCAATGGATAAATTGCCGAATCCACATATCAATAAATATTAAAAGAAGAAAAATGATCCATAATCCTCAATGGATAAAAAGAACCACGAATACAGGAAAAAATTATATCGGTTAACACGTAAAATAAAATTATCAATTTATTTCTATCCGGGATAGTTTACAACGGATGGACCAAAAACACCAACTGGGTGTCTGTTATGAACGGTATAACTGTCTCTTGGGTTTTTTCGGATGAACAGTCCAATATTAAATCCTCCGATGGTTATTTTTCCGGATGTATATATATAGAAAAACACTATTATTTTGTATTATTATCAATCGTCCTAAATACATTACTGGATTGAACCGAACATCAAACCCACAAAAAAAATAAAAAACGATGCAAACAACATCTCAATAAAAAACAACAAATATTCATTACAAAATCATAACATTCATGATACAAATGAACATTTTAAGCATTTGATGATTGTCCTTATTGTGGAGGATGTATCTCTCGAGTCTTGCAAGTTTTTAATTCATAGGCAATCTTCTATCTACAATTATCGACATTATCGATGGTCTATGTTGAATCCGCCATTTTGATCCCTTGCATGATGTAATCCATCTACTTCAATACATATACCTCGCAATCATTACTTTTAGTTTTCTTGGGCCTTTTCTTGATCACTAAAAACTTGGGAGTTGAATTTTTCTGAACTTGTCAAGATGGAATGATTGAAGAAAACCCGACATTTGCGATGTCTCCGACCTGTGCCGCAAACACGTTTATCATTCTGCTCATTCCGATTTCCGATTCGTCCATAAAATATATCAAAAATCTCGCAAATGGAGTGATGTTTTCTCTTGTGGATATAAGATTCACTTTGGTAGGAGAAACTGAAGGATGATTATGACCACCTTTATATCTTGTAACAACCCAAATATCTTTCCTCAGACGATGAACGACGAACATTCTCGATTTGCAACCCATACGTTGTACACGATCTCGTTTTTTGATTTTTTTTTTCTTTTTCTTTTACCTGTAGCTTGCTCCTTTCGATTGAATTCCCCGACAATCAACAAATAAACATTCGAGAACATAAATCTTCTGAACGTGTGTTTCCTACTAACCTTGATATTCACATGGATTTCCGTACTTTTTGCAAAAACTTTGTAAAAGGCCTTCGTTTCTTGCAATGTGTTGGACGTTTTACCTTCAAAGGGAATTCTCGTATTCATCGTTTTGGATCGGATCATTGAAAGTTAAGCATTCTTCATTTTTAAATACATAATCAAAATTTACTCCATGAGGAATGTTTGTGAATTAAAAACAAACCAAAAACACGGTGAACTGAGCGGATGAAGAGCAGGTATTTTTTCTTCCTATTTGTGTTTTTCAGTAGATCGACATATGATTAGATGTAATTGGTTGAACATCAATTCCAGATCTGAAACATGTAAAATAATAACACATGTGGAGTTTTGATTAGTTAAAGCCGATCATCCATTATAAATTTCACCGGATGAATTGACATGTGTTATAATTTCACTGGTAATTGATTGTCTTTAACGAAAAGGAATAGCTAATACTCTACTTCCGGAGAACATTACACCGGATGAGAACTTATTTTAATTCAAGATCACAGTCGTAATTTGATCTATTTGAATCTCTGGGGAAAAAAATAGTAATTCATTATTTTTTACATCGGATATAACGAAAATTCTTTGAATCTTAACCGTGTATCTCACAAATAAATAACTTTGTCCAAAATTACACAATCAACGCATGTCATGGATGGATCATCACCCAAATAAAAATGTGTAATTTAATTGAAGCTGATTAGCTAACCATCTATGATATTCTCTCGTTGGGTCAAAATTTAGTCAAGATTGGTACTAGTAAAATGAATCCAAAAACATTGGATCAAGAAACATATTATAAGCGCAACGCCTAGTTACATAAATATTATGATTTTTGTTAACGTATATAAAAGACATAAATTACCGATAAAAATAATATTTTGAAACAATAATATTATCACCCGGATAACGAGACAAGTACAAGGTAAACGTCAAAGTAACACTTCCAAGCACGGCACATTAGAGCGCTGACAATACAATCAGAATCATAGAAACATAGACCATTTTTTCCCTGTTCCTCTGACATATCATGTAAAATTATGCTACATGGTATGATGATCATATAAAAACGAAGTGAAACGACTTGTCAAGGTTACATTAGTACTAGACTAACAAATATATGTAGCATGTAACCTAGCACGGTCCATAACTCTTGATAAATTCGATCAAGCCTAAGATGAATTGTGAAACTTAGGATAAGCTTTGGCACAAAAGCATGATTGGTTATCAGGTTATGAACTTCGAATTCGATTTGTCTTAATGTGGAAGACCCATGAAATGGATCACGCAAGCTGAACTTATTCTTATCCTTGATTTTACTTTTTTGTTTTAATCATATACTGCTAGAATCATCGGCTAGGGGCCTCAAAAGAGACTATTAAATTCAAAAAGTCTTAGCACTTGGGCCGGCTTCCAACCCCTGATTTTTCTCCACTCCTTCGACTCATCAACACGTCTCTTGTCATTAATACTCCATCCGCCTAAAAAAAAAAAAAACTACCTCAAGATATATATGATGTTATTTTATTTAATATATATAAATATAAATTTTGTTTTTATATCAAATTATTATTAAATATTTTGTAACATCTATTATGTTAGAATACGTAATTTATTCAATTATTAATATTTCACGATAAATTTGTAAAAAATATATATTGTTAAACTTTTATCGAAACGCGTGTCATGTTAAACGGTTATATCCTTTCTGAAACAGAGAAAGTAACGCTTATCAGATGTTTTCACTAAATTACAATATTATTTTATTTTTATTTTTAATTTTTATAAAAATATCAAAACATCTTTATTATTTATTTTATGTCACATCAACTCATTCTATTATTTTTTTCTCACTAATTTCACTCACACAATTAAAAGATAAATTAATCTTTAGAAAAAAAAAAATAACACACATATAAATTATTATGATAGATCAACTGATTACCATTCTTTTGAACAACAGAACTAACTCAATTTTGATTCATGATTGAGGTACTTACATATAATTATAGCAATGGAAAATATTTGGAGATAATTTTATTGAAATATGATGTTTAATTATTACAATTATTATGAGAGATCAACTAATTACAATTCTATTGGATAACAGAACTAACTCAATTTTGATTCAGGATTGAGGTACTTATACATCATTATAACAATGGCCAATATTTTGAGATAATTTTATTGAAATATGATGTTTAATTGTTTTTTTGACTTAAGTTAAAATGATCTTCATGAAGCATATACTGTCAAAATATTGTATTTATAATGAGATAGAAGAATCATCTTCTGTTCGAATTTTTGACAAAATCAAATATGATAACAGAATATATACTTCATCCGTCCAATAATAAAAACAATATTTATCTATTTGATGTCCAAAATAAATTATGATATATTATTAAAAATAGATATTATATATAAATTACAACATTTCAAAAAATGACAATTATTTAATGTTCAAAACCGAGTCAAGTAAAATTTAATAACCCTTTTCAAAGAAAAAGTTATAACAATATTTATCATATGATACAGTGCATTCATTATTATTTTTCATAATTATTACAGTAATTTTTATTATTATCATGCACCGTCAATCAACTGTAATTTGTTTAGAAAAGATAGAGTACGACATAAGTTGCAGGTTCCAATTCCATTTTCAACTAATACACTATTGATCCCATCATGAACAAGGAGCAACATTAAACACATGTAAAATTTCCCCTTTACTCTGTATAATTCCTCTTTTTATTCTCCATAGGTAGCTAGCTAGCTGTCACGAATCGGTGCTCAATCACATTCAATATTAGAAGCGACTTTCATTATCTCACATAAGTTTAGAAATTGATGGGGTTTATAGGCAACCACGTCGGTCCATATTTTAAAAAGTTAGACAATTTCCTCCCACATTGGGTCCCACTTTACATGCCATAGCCTATCCGGTCCCACTCTCCACCCACACATGATATAACCTTCTTTTTTCTTAGCGTTACACTTTTTATTACTTACAAAAAAATTGTTGTATCCCACGAAGCAAGCCAGCTATCCGATAAACCTTTTCATCTTTTCATCATGAAGAATCACGACGGAAATTATTGGGACAAAAAAAGGTTCATCCTGTTGATATGTTATCGCGATCAGCTACTTTTTTCATTCACGAGGTTATTTGGATCATAACGGTAAGTGAAATGTACGTATTTCTAGTTCCGGATGTAGGAAAAAAATACAAAATCATAACGATGATATTCATTAGTTATTGAACTTTTAATCACATATTTATGAAAAATAGAACGATTTACGAGTATTAATGAACAAACTCAACTTAATGTCACAGTTTGAATTGGGTCGAATCAAAATAGTGGGAAATATGGTGGGCCCAATGATGCTAAATGCGGGCCAACTACACGCGTCGACTGTGTGGAAACTTAGCCCGTAGTTTGATGGCCCAAAACCTGCCCGAAAAATAAGTGCTAGGCCCACCAATCAAAACGAAAGCAGAAGATTCGGTCGCCTGCCCTGTGGGCCCATTGAGAATTCATTGGGCGTTTTGTCATTTAGCATGAGCTTAATGAGAGTAATTTTGTTACGAATGTACCAGATTAATAATGTTTGTGGCGTACTCCGACACAAATGTTCTAATCAATCTAAAAATCGATCCTAAATTTCATAATTGAAAAATAATCATATGTGTGTCTCAATTGTCATGATACATAATAAAAATTATTCATAATGTGTATATAATTGGATTAATCAGTTCTATGAATCTGTAATATGAAAAATCGTAGTTAACATGTTTTATATTTCTAAAATCCTCACCAATCGATGCAATTGAATCACTAAGTATAATATTATTTGGGTTTAAAAAAATGATCTATTGTTCATCAATTATCACAAAAAGCCCGTTACGAAAACAAGGAAGAGAATATCATTAACGTTGTCGATACTGTTATCATCGATTACTCAGTCTTTGTTAATTCGCCACCGACCCTTGAGAAGGGTCCCACGTTGTCTTTCTTTACCAAAGGTCAATCTGGGTACCCAATCAGGGAAGTGAATCGTTTCTTCAAAAGATCTGCATTTTACCCCGGCCTTTTCCGTCTAGAAACGCACGTTACGTTTTAATTTAATTATTATTTTTTAAATATCACTATGAATATAGTATTTTTGTTGTTATTAGATAATAAATCTATATTAATAATTCCTCCCAATTTTAGTATAACCGTTTGAGTGGTACGCATACCCATGCAGAATTCATATAACAACGATCAAACATAATTTTTTATAAATTTATTGTAAAACATTAATGATTGTGGACAATCAGATGTGTTTTGATATAAAAATGATACTTATATTCATGCATATATAATGATATAAAATACATATATGTTACAATTAAATTATGACGGAGAAAATATAATCAAACTATCTCACTATCTATTTCATCTTACTCTCTTATTTTCTCTCATAAACTATAGTTATATCGTACTATCTCTAATAAAATATTATTTTTAAATAAAATTTCATACAAATTCAATACACATAAAATCTGGTGTCGTGTCAAATCGTGTAACTAAATTGAGGCTGAGGTTATTGAACATATATTTTTGAAAGTTCCATTTGTCGTCTCAATAATTTAAGAAAATTACGTTACTAACGTCAAGTTAAAATACATAACTTAAATTATCAATAGTATTCTACGATAATTTTGGAAAAAAATGATATTTCATTGTTCCGTAATCCAATCGTTATAGGGGGTATGAGATAACTAGCTTAGTTCATACTGTAATGACGTTTTCTTTTTAAATTTTATGCAATCACATTAATCAATCATATAATCCCATTGACACGTTATGGAATTTTAATAGAAATTGTTGTGATCATCGCCCTAATATAATGGTGGCATTAGATATAAGTGCATGGTTAATGTCTCCAGCTAATCCTAGTGAAACGTTGTCGCATGTGCTTTTCAGGGCATATTCACATGCATAAAATGTCGGTACAATGATGAGATCTATCATAGTGAAATGTTGATGTCAAGAAAAGGAAGTCAATTTGTACTATATATAATTGGTTTTGATTATTTCATGGATTGATATGAATGAACTATTGACTTGTAGTAAACTCATGTCGAGGAAGAAAATCCATCCCCGTATAGTCAAAACGTTTACGCTACATCACATGGTATGACTTTACATGGTGCTGAATAAGATAGAGATATCAATTTTAAAAAAAAATCATAATTGAAACTTCATATATCCCATTAAAATTATAATAGTTAAACTTTTGATATTATTTTATTTATTTTAACTAATTTCGTTTTATTATTAAAGGATATGAAACTGAAACAAACCAAGAAGATTCAGTTAAATCTCAAACTCAGAAGAAAAAGATAAATTTGTTTTTTGATTATTTTTTTAGCCTGGTTTATACTACATAATATGAATTGTCATTATTGTTTCACAAAATATTTTTAAAAAAATTATTTTATCGCCTCGCAAGACGGGTCGAAATTTACCTCGACATGAGTGCACAATCAATTCTTTGCGATTTTCATGGGACGGAGGAGTAATAAAAAAGTTTACTAATATATTTCCCCATTTCAATTTATCCGTCGTTTTAGAAGTTGAATAGAGTTCTAATCTAAATATAAATTGAATTTTCCTAACAAGCTATCGAAACATTAGTTGTTCTTCATATTTGACTTATTCAATACAAATACTTAAATAACTTATCATCAATAAAGATAATAATGAAATTTTTTTGTGTCATTTCAAGGATGATTGATAACGTTTGTGTGAAGTTCATAGCATGAAACGATTATTTTTAAAAACGAAGGATGAGTTCGAGCTTTGACCGAATGCGTTTCAAGTGTTTAAAGATGAAAACAAGTGTTTTGAAAGTGTTCATGACCATGAAAGAAATCAAAAGGACCATAGAAACATAAAGAAATTCGAGGACAAGACAATGTGCATGTTCACGACCATGAAGCAACCATTCACGGCCGTGAAGTTGTGTGGTCATGCCCGTGTCCTTCTAATGTCTCGCCTGTGACATGCTGAGGAAAAACAACCCCTGAATCAGTGAAGCTTGTCACGGCCGTGACACGTTTTTTTCAACAAGTTTTTTATATGGATTCTTAGGCGGTTCATTTATTTTTATTTTTAATTATTTTATTTATAAATTGGGGTCGAATTTCATCAAATCTGTACGAGACTTTTAATTTTGTTTAACCTAGTTTGTTCAACAACTTAAATAAGTATCTATAAATCAGGTTCTTTGGTTCTTCTTCTTGTTTGTTTTGTTTGAGAAGGACTTTGGACAAACTTAAATATCAACAAAATGTGACGATAATTAACAAATTGTACAAATATACCATTGGTCTGGTTTTCCAATGTTGCAAGCTTGGATTATGTAATATGCAAGAGGCCGTAGCCGGGAAGGCAGCCCATTTCAACAGTGGGCCTGGAATGGATTGGAGCCCACATGCATTAGATGCTGTGGCACACCTGCTGCTGGCTACCCACCACTAAGGAAAAGATACCGCATTGTGTGGTGCTTAGCCATTTCGTACACCTAAAAGAAATCATTATCTTGAACAAAACATTAGAAGAACGTAGTAACAAATGTTTTTCCAAAACTTGGATAATTTTTCAAAAATAAATCATTATAAGAGATTTAAAGCTTGTTAACCAAACAATATAAACGCATCTATCTAAGCATATGCCCAGTCCAAATATATTCTGTTTGATGAGTAGAGTCTGCAAGGATCTGGATGTAAATCAACCAAATTAGTTCGTGAACCTATTTGACTCGATTCGATAAAAACTCAATTCGAATGTCATGGATGAAATTTGTCAATCAAATTTGAGTTTAATTTTATGTTCGTAAAATTAAATGAGTCAAACTTGAGTCATTCATTACTCGACTTAATAGGTTTACGAGTCGACTCATTCATAAATTCATCGAATCAGCTTGACTGTATCTTGTTTAAGACTCTTATTTATTTGTACGCATAAATAATTTATTTTTCATAAATCTTAGTGGGTTTGATTCGATTAGGCTCAAATCAAACTTGAAATCAATTCCCATATTAACAAAATTCTAAACACGTCGAGCGCAAACCATATCCGATTCGGCTTAACTCATTTACTATCCTAATCATACTTTGAAACTTTAATAAATAAAATACTCCATATGATAAGGGATTGTTGGAGATAATTTAAAATCGGCAACATCAGACGATTTTCTACCAAAAGAGAAAACGTATCCCTTCGTTGATGGTCAACAGGGGTTAATAGATGGGGAGAAAAAATCCTCTTGTTTCATAAAGCATCGACACATCTTCTACATTAAACAATTAACTACACATGTTCAACAGCATGATACAACTATAGTAAATGAGCATCATCATATTTTTTAAGAAAAATATATGCCAAGGTCTCTCTTTCTTGATATGGGAATCTTGCTTTTATCGTTAGATACCTTTATTCCTATGAGGGTGATTAGCCAGTCTAACATAGACAAGGACCGTTGCAAAAGTGAAATGGAATACCAATTAGTGAGAGGATTTTTTTTTGGGGAACCACGTACGTGTGTTACGGATCCAGTTTTGCTTGGAATAACATTTTACAAGCATTTATAGATGATTTTGTGCACCTTAATATATACTAAATTAATAATTAGTCAGAGGATAGTGTTAATTACAGTGCAAAAATGCAAAAAAGTTAAATGGAGTAACAACTACGTAGAGAATAGTGTCAATTCCAATACAATTTTTCAATTGGGTAAAAAATATAATTCATCCTAAAACATGATTCATATGGAATTAGTCATTCATGCACTCGATTAAGTCATTTCCTTGCTCCTCGAACTTAAGAAACTTCTGGTGTTTTTTTTTTTTTTGTGTCAAGCTTTGAACAACTATATCCATGGGCCGAAAACAATTGTTGCTTTAAGCCTTTGACTGGTCACGAGTTGAGATGATTTGAGAAGAACATTGGGCTCGCTCGTGCAAGATACAGGCCGGCCCAAAGTAAATGGGCTTGGACCTTCTCTTCTTGGTTGACTGAAAACTAACCCAAAAGCAGTGAAGAGTGTGTAGTAATCAACGTTGCTTAAGCAGCGAAGTTAGCTCAAATAAACCGATACTCATCATGAAGTCAAGGTAACTTTGTCCAAGGATATCAATATAAACAGTCTCGTTTTATCTAAAAAATCTAAAACTAAGAATAAAATTGTATAAATCATTTTGTATAATATTCCTATTGGTAGTTTATACTCCTACCGTCCCAATTTTTTTTGCAATCCTTTATCATTTTGATTCGTTTAAAATTATTTACAATATTGCTATAATTAGAAAGTATTGTGTATATTGGAATTAAAATATATAAAGAGAAAGATATTATGTGATTGATAATTAAAGTTGAAAAAAATAAATCTAAATATCCCATTAAAAATACAACGTTAAATCATCATTCGATTATTAAACATGTAATTTAAAAAGTTTTGTCATTTATCTTAACGACGTAAGAAAATTATATCATTGATTTATGATTGAAGTATATAATTTAAATTATGAATAATTTTTTTTATAAAAATTTACATAAAATAACATTTGATCGTCCCACGAATGATTAGTATCTAAAATAATTTTATCACGGACACGAGATAAAAAAGAAGATATTAAAGGTTTTTGGGAGGAAAAGAGTATCAAAGTTTTCCTTTTCTATTTGGGTGTTGCAAGAGCAAGTAAGAGTTAGTGCAGTCATGTCGAAGAGGATGTGCATTGAACATGAACGAGAACCAACTGTTGGATTTGGATGATTGGATCTATCCTTTTAGCTATCCTCTCCTCAAAGCAGGCTACAACATATCTCTTGATTTGGTTTTATCCTCTCTCACTTGTCTGCTTCATGTGTTGGATTCCCAGATGATTTCTTGCTACTCATGTTCTTTGACTTTTGTGTTAGGTGATATCACATCACTAATCACTTTGGGCCGTGTTCAACCAACGTGATTCTTATTCTTCACAACATCGAAGATGATCACAGATGATCATGTGATCGTTTGCAAACTTTGATACTTTGTCTCGATCAATGTTGATCAGATAACTATTTTGAAACACTATTTTCATCGTAAAGTGTAGTCAATTGGAAAAATAATAATGTGTTGGGCCACGTAGGCCCATAATGAAAAGAGGGAAGCCCAACATTCATTTGTCTGTACTGTGATGGGGCCCACGAGCTAATAGTGGTTGGTGCCGCAATCCAGCCCAAACGAAATCTGTGACGGTGGCATCTCAGGAAAGATGTGACATTTTGCTTTGCTACGAGTCATAGCCAGCGAGTACTGAAATGCCAAATCAAATCCAGACTTTGATCATATCATCCATATCCTGCTAGCATAGTACAGTATGTGTATATGATCAACATCGATACAAAGCCATCCGATTGTAATAGAAAAACATTGCTCTCCTCTCATAACAAATATAATATTATAAAATAATTATATATAATCAATAATATTTTGATTCGTTATTTATTATAACCTCCGTCTCAAAAGAATTATAATCGATTAACATGACATTATAATTTATGTGTATTATTTTTTATTATAAAATTAATTTATCTTTTGACTTGTGTTAGCAGGAGGAGTGAAAAAAGAAAGGAGAAAATATGATGAGATGAATTGCTATGATATAAACAGTATGTATATTTTGATATTCTTGTAGGTAAAAAATTTCTAAATATGATAATATTATAATTTAATTAGGACATCCCAATTTATTAAAAATTTTAAATCTTTTGGGACAAATGAAATATCACTGAATTAGATGATATGAATTTTATTTTGACTCAGAGTTATCATATATAACTTAAACTATCTTTAATATTTTATAATAATTAAAAAAATATTTTTTTATCTCACTCATCATTCATAATACAATAATTTTATTATTCATAATACAATAATTTTATTGTTTACATTGACAAATGTTGTATTTTATTTTTTGTGAGAGGAGGAGAGTATTTTGTATGGATATACATGGGAACCATTCATTCATCGTCACATTTGATGATGGTTCCCTTAATGTTCTTGTGGATAAAAAGAAAATATAGAGAAATGACAAGAAACTACTTGATTCAAAGATTTAGTAGAAGAAATCTTGGTCAAGATTCTACGACTACCAATTTGGCTGCTTGCAATTGATCTTCACTTATCCTTTCCTAGCATTAGGAGAATAATATCATGCTTACAGTTCATATAAGATTCGCCATTTGTATTTATGTTGTTCATTTCTATTGTTTTATATGGAATATCATGCTCAATTGTGTCTTTAAACATTAGAAAGTGTGATCAATTATGGGTAAAAAAGTGTGATCAATAGCGTTGAAAATTGTCATTGGTGGAAACTGGACAAGGACATTACCGAAAAGGCTAGAGCATATATATCGAGTTTAACAAAAGCCAAAACCCTGAAAAAGAGGGAATCTTTCATTCTTCTCCTCGTTTCTCTATAAAGAAAGGGCAAAGAATATTTGTTCATTACTCCCCCCGTCCAGTATTGATTAGATTTGGACTCGCATATTAATGTCACCGTTAGAGTTTTGATGTTTTTTTATTTTTGTCTTTTGATTTTATGTGTATGACGAAATAAAAAATAAAAAATAAAAAAAATAAAAAAATGATAAAATGATATGATATAAAATAAATATAAAAATATTATGAAAATTTTGTTTGAAAACCTTTCTATTTTAGATAATTTTTTTAGGATCGACAAATTAAGGATATTATAATAATTTTTTCTTGTGGGAGGGAGCATATCACATAAGCTCATGCTATGTGATACATGGCCAATTAAGGAAAGGACCTAGCTTTATACTTGTAGGCTGTGCTAGAACTTAGGATGAATCAATTCAAAGAAATTGAATGAAGGCAGACACACACGGATGAAACATAATCACAGGCAGCTGCTGTGCACCTCGGATATCGATTACATGCTTGGGTCATCATTTACTGAACTTAAAGCCAGTGATAAAATTAATAAATGGTGACGTTGTTGTCTAGTTATTGTTAGCTAATGCCGATACAAAGATATTAACTCAGGGCAAAGTTTCTTGTCTATTTTACGGTTAAATCAGCATGAACTATTTAGAGACAAAGACCACAAACAATCAATCGTGACATTCATATAATCTGATCTTTTATTATTAGTAGAAGTAATAAGCAGAGATTTGTTTCCGATCTATTTTGATAGGATCATATAATGTCCACGTTTTAAATGAAGAGTTGCTTCACGCTAAATCAAATATTCTTGACCATCATTAATTTGTAGGAATGCAGGATTAATTCGAAGCACTTATTTGAATGTCAAACACTTTCGAAACCAGAATTGAATGTTAAATGACCCATAAACGTGTCTCCTAACAAGAACACATAATTATACATTCAAATAAAAACGAATCAATTAATCTTGTTGTGGTTTCGATATTCAAGATCAATAATCCGATTAATCACTTGAGTAATTGTGATTATTCAACAATTAAGATGGGGCGTTAAGTATTAATCGCGGGATCGAAGAACAGTTTTGCGTAGCTCGAGAGCTCCGGGCAGAGTGGTGCTACAATCCTGCAGGGAGCTGTCCATGACAATACCATGTGTATCATCACCTCCAAAACTTAAAGATACCCTTAACGGGCCCCACAACAACCCACCCACACCAGAGAAATGAAAATGGGAAGGACCAGTAATATTGTACGTTTCAGTTACAGTTTTGTGTAGTTCAAAAAGCTGTGGCGGGTGAATTATGCTGTCTTGGCTATAATAGACTGAGACCAGTCACCGGTGTTCCTCTTTGTCATGTACAATTGTAATTTGTTTGTTTTCAATGAGAGTTAAGCTATCTAGCTCCATGTTTTCCCTACATTATTTATTTGTTGTTGTACCGTAGCTATTCATGGTAACTCTTGGAAATTGTGGGACAACGGAAAACAGAGACGGCAACAGCAACATCTCCTTGGCTATTGCCTTCCTCGCATTTTTTTTTTTTAAATTTTGGATTTGTGTTTATGTGAGAGGACAACAGTCCGCATATCGACTAATGTAACAGACATTGATATTAGTATGCAACTGTGTGAAACGAATTATGAGTCCGTATAATTCAACCATTAAGGTTTATTCTTTTAAAAAATGACTATATATATATTATGAATAAATAAAATTAAATAAATATGTAAATTTATGCGTGAATGAGAGAACGGACGGTGATCATCTCCAGAGGACCCTTTATGGAAATTGGTGGCGAGGCTTGCTAGTGAAGCAAAGACAAAAAGTAAAAGGTCGATAACAAACAGGACAGGACAATAATTTTTAGGATATGAATGTACGTTTTGTTTTCACAACGGGGTTTTATCTGCCATGTGAAATTCGAACCAAAAGCTTGTACCAAAAAAATTGGAATCAAATAAAAGTTTGCTACTCCGTCGACTTTAAAACACCTCTATATCCTTTTTAACCTTCCCGTATCATATATATGCTGCTATTATCAATTTCAAAAGCATTTGCCCTTAAATAATGAATTAAACGTAACGGAAAATAGGATGGTTGTTCCAAATAGAATATGTTACTAATCATAATTTTAGAATTTTCTATGCATGTGAGAATTATTCACTGTTTTAACCCCTTGGACGATAAATTTCGTTCGGGTTTTAGCAATGCAACAGAATACTCAATCCTTTCCTCCCATAATTCTGAGAATATTTTATATTTTCTATTATTCAGTGTATATTTTAATAAATTTCGTTATTCGTTAAACATAAATACCCATTTAAAGCATAAAGATCTCAAATATCCAATTTTTTTTCTCTAAACTGAAATAAAGATAGAAATTAAGAAAATGTGAAGGTTTTTTTATTATTAATGCCAAAAATTCAGGTTAGCTTAGTTCTCTTTATCTTTGACCACATAAGAAACTAATGTTATTGGACCAACATGAAATACAAAATTTAAATTATCATTAGTGTTTTATAATGATTTCACGAAAACTAATGTTGAATCGTTCTACAACACAAACCAAAGTCTGTATCGATATATATCAAAATCAAATTATTACAAGAATTATACTCTCTCCATCCCAAAATGATCGCAAGATTTTGACCTAGCATGCATGTCGATGCAAAATTTGACATGCGTGCAACAACGTTCAAAAGTTTTTTTTTTATAAATTTATCGTGAACCATCAACGATTATGTAAGTTACGTATTTCAATCTAATACATGATGTAGGATAATCAGACGTGATTTAATATGAAAACGAGACTTATATTCATATATATAGAATAATACAAAATACCTATATGTTACAATTATTATAGAACGAAGGAAATAAGAGGGAAAAAATATCAAGTAAATTTAACTGAATGACATGCGGTTCTGTGATTAAGGATTGTGCGGTTCATTTTAACGGAATACTCCTATATCAACGGTTAAGAGTGGGATACGTGTCAAAATCCTGATTGAGATGATTAGAAATAAGGGGAAATTTCCATAAAATATAAAAAGGGAATATTCATATATGGAATTGTCGACGGGACGGCTGAAATAGCCGATGATGACTTTGAAACAATTAATCCAAGTGAGTATCTCGACAGAAGATTTCTTGTAGAATGAAAATAGGAAAAGAAGAATGCGAGAGAATTGACACCATCAAAACCATGGGAAGCAATTATTGAAGCATGAACGGATTAGGAGCAGCATGATTATGAGGACATCGTTAGATTGTTGATATTATATGTCATGAACATGGTCTTCCACTCCACATCGAAGGCATCAATAAAGTGGGCATATGCAAATTATGTGGTCGAAATGGATAAAATGTGTGACTTCAACTAGACGTCACACATATACAATAGATTGAAGAAATTTATCAATGATAACATCAACGACAAGGTCTTCAAGCCGGAATTAGTAAATGGATGTCTACTAATGATTTCGATAAATACTTTATATTGTGATACTATTATTGATGAAGATGTAATAAATTTATCCATAATATTATTTTTTTTGTAAGGCACAATGTTTCATTTAATGAAGACTCACTGTTTGACTAAAACAGTGCGCCATACTTAATGCAACAGTGCGCCTTGTGTTAACTTATGAAATACATTTATCTAATGTAATTTTTTTAAAAAAAATTTCAGTATTGGTTCTTGTAGAGGAGTGATCGCTGAACGTAAAAAATCACAAAAATGCTGACGGAAAATCAAATACTAAAAAAATAAGATAACATACTTCAAGCATATTTTATATTTGATGGTCAAATTCCAATTTCTGTCAAATTATGCAAGAATGACGAGGTGATAAGACAGACGCAGATGCAACTCGCAAATCATACAAAAATATTGACATGTTTTTATTAGAGAAAGACAAAATAATCACTTATCCCCCCCCCTAAAAAAAAACAAACAAACATAACTTTCATTTGTTAAATGACGCACAATTTGCCTTACATAAGGCGCATTGTTTTACTAAAATTGACGCACTGTTTGACTAAAAATGACACATTGTTTTGTTTAAGACTCACACACTCATTGTTTAAAATTGACGAATTGTTTACTTTTTATATGTTTTGATGGTCATTTCATTGAAGATTGAATTGACTGCGAAAAAGTTGGAGTTGAAGACACTTAGGGAATCAGCAGCAGAAAAATAGAAACAAGGCGCATTTGATTCAAATACATTGTACGTTGAAGATTTTTTTAAACAAATACAACAACTACAGCAAGAAAACCAAATGAACAACGCCAAGATTATTTCGAAACGCAAGCTAGAGAACGAATGAAAGAGGAGATGACTCGTGCTGCGGAGCTGAAGATAAAAGAGATCAATGAGCGAGAAAAAATCAAAAAGAATACGTTTCAAAAGAACGAGGAAATAAAAAAACTACGAGAAAATTTGAAAAAAGAAAAACAAACAGTGACATAGTATAAGACTTTGTTGTTCGACAACACCTTTGCTGTCAAGGAAGAAAGGAATGAAGATGATGACGCCAAATTACAAATATGTAGCGGAGATGAACTGTTGTAGTAAGACAACGAACAAGAGGTTCATCAAAAGAGACCGTACTCCAAGATCAACGGTGAAGCAAAATTTAAAAAAGAGGACCAAGAGGTAAAAAATGAGTCAGCGACTACACCTATGGTTCCCGAAAAAGGCTAAGCAGGATGCCCTCGAAGTCATTAAGTACATGACCGATGCTGCACGAGAAAAATACGAAAAGATGACCGAAAAAGTATCGAAGTATTCTTGTAACACTTAAATATGTATTATTTATACGTTTCGTTATATATTTATCATTATTTATCGTTACTTAAAAAAAATAAACATTAATTCGGACAAATCATAATTGAAAACAGGAAATTTGTAATTTCTCAAACAGTGCCTCTGTTTTGATTCAAATAGGACATCTGGTTTATTTTCATTTATTCCTTCATAAAACGAATAACAAAATAATATATTGATCTTGTAGAGAAATGTTCTTTCTGATACTCACCTATCATGTGACAAAATTTAAAAATGTCGTCGACATATAAGATATGAATTCAATTGTGAATGATGGAACATTAACAAACCATGTCATATTGAGCTTCTATACATTGTTATTGGAACAAGTACAATTGAAAGATGAGATTGCATTCCTACATGTAAAGCGGTCCGAACCAACAAGACCAATGTGCATGAAAAATGTCTATATTGTTTATATTTTAATAGTAATTTTTTTATAAAAGATTTATCCTAGATAAATTTATTATAGAAATAAAGGTAATGATTGGGATGATCTCGGTAATACCACATCAAGTATCAAGTTGTGGGATCCGGGATAATTCGATACAAGACTATGGTCAAATAGATGATTAGATATAAGGACAATGATTGAGATGATCTCGGCAATTGGAGATCAAGTAGTACTCCATTTTGTTTTATTCAGATCATTATGATCGGAGAGAAAATGACAATTCCGATTACATGTTCACCCCAATCCAAAACGGAACATGATTTCACGATCACGGAGATCCTATGAAAATCACGCACCATCACTTCAGTGGCAGCATCGAAAATTCCCACAACTTATGGTCCTCTTCTGAAACCACATCCGTCCAACAATCACATCGTCCAAAATTTCTCATCTTCTAATACCTCTTCTCTCCCGTCACCAGTCTCCCAAAAATCCTCCTCCAAATATCATTCATCACCCACTTTCACTCTCCATGATAAAACCCCCCAATATAAAAAGCAATTGACACAACAAAGAATCTGCAGATGCTGTGCTCGAGAAAGAGAAAGAAAACACACAGAGACAGCAACCCACCCAAAAGATCACACATCATCTCCTTCACCATCACAAATCCACCCAAACACAAGCACCACTCCTTCATTTTCACTCACATTCTGCACAGTGTCCTCCACCAAGTGTTAAAATCAAAATGGAGACAAGGATGTTCGATTTCGAGTTCGAACCCAGAGGCATAGTGTAGAATCTCCTCGTCCGAGAAAGTTCATTCATCCCGCGGCGACGAGGCCGTGCTTCGAGATTGAACAATCGGTAAAATGGGCCGTGAGAAGATGATAGCGGGGGATTCGGAGGGGGAGAGGATGATGATGTGCGGCGGACTCAGAACCAAACAGGCCGGCAGAGCCTCCTGCCGTGGCAGTTAGGGCCTCGTCGTTCTACGCCGCCGCCGAATTCGTGTTTTCTTCGCGTTGAAGTATTTGTCCGGTGGGCATTGTTTTCTCAGTCGCCATGGGTGAGGTGTTGAAGGAAGCGTTGAGGTCGCTCTGTGGATTTCGGCGATGGGAGTATGCCGTTTTCTGGAAGTTCGGTCCTCAAAACCCTAGGTCTGAATGTCTGATTTCACTTGCCTGTAGCAATTTTTTTGTGTGATTTTTGTAAGGTAAATTGTGTCTTCTAATCTATGGTTTTGAAATTGAACTTGGTTCCTCTTGGTATTTTCTTGCTCTTGTTATCTTCCCATCTTTATTTACTTCGCTTGTTTTATTTTCATTTCTTGGACCCAAATTCTATGACCTATATTGCGTTTCACGTTAGCGAGAACGGCGGACACTTTTGTGGTGTTTGAGAGAATATCATACATTATACTTATATGGGACCCTACATATGACAAAACGTTCTACCATAACACTATTATCTTGGCGGAAAGTGATCACTCAAGCTTTATGTCACTAATAAATTGCTTGAATCCCTTTTCTGGTATGTGGTGTTTATTGTGAGTTTGTTTGGTCATTTGTGTACCGGTATCCCTTGTCTATTGTGGTCCGTGCAGAATCCGACGAGAAATGCTTTCTGTTCCAAATTTTCATGTTAAGTTTTAACTTGCCCATTTGTCCTCCTTTGGATCTTGTTGTTTCTATTATGTTCTCGAATTACAATGACATGTTGTGCCTCTACTATCATGGCCTTTCTGGTTTTTGAACCAGCATTGGATTCTAACATGACGATCAGGTCGTGCTGTCTTTATGTATTTGTCACAATTGTGGTGGTCCGTCAAGGCAAAGCCGGAGCAATGAGATTGATTACCCACTTTGTAATGGTGCGAATTTGACTTTAAGCAAATCCATGCTTTTGTTCTGTGGGGTTGATCGCGATACTTTTGCCATTCTTGACTTCAGTTAGCGATGGAAAAAATGATAGTCTTTTGTTGTACGGACTTGCCTAATGCAGGATTATAAATCTATAACTTGTGTTTCACCTGTTCTCTTACCATGTTGTAGAACTTATTGCATTGATATTACCTGTCTTCTAAATGTCTTGAATGCTATGGATTGATTTTCTGTTGCAGGCTGTTAATATGGGAAGCATTTCATATTGAACCTTTACCACATTCGGTTCTGGCCGGAAACCCTGATACTGAAAGTAGCAAACGGACACTGGAAGCTCTAGAAGAGTACACAGTTGCTGTAAATGCACATGATTTACAGGTTAAAGCTGATGATGGAAAGAGAGTGGTGTTGCTTGTTAATAAGATGATGGCGGTTAATCGAGTTCATGTGCTAGGGGAAGGGTAATGCTCTCATCCTTGCACAAACAGTCTTTTTGTTCAATGAATCAGTCATTGTTTTTCTCAATTTCTAAATTTCTTTTAAACTTCAGGATGGTTGGCCGTGCTGCATTTTCTGGGAATCATCAATGGATTGTTGCAGAGGATTACATTGCAAATGTTCAGTCAGCTGAGGTATTTATTCTGACTTTGTTCTATTGATGAAGCAAATTTCTTACTAGTTCTTTGATACAGATCAGTCTGATGAGCACAAATCCAATTTACAGGATTTGTTAATAGAACTAAGTCCTTGTAATGAATGTAGCCTTATATGACCTTCTGTTTGTTCATGGATCAGGTGCAAAATGAGGTTGAACTTCAATTCTCAGCTGGCATGCAGGTCCGTACATATTTGATCATGTTTTTGCTTCAAGTTTAGTCTAATGCGACGTTGGTTTCAATAGAATTATGCTGGTTCTTATCGTGCAGACTGTTGCAGTCATTCCTATTCCTTCACATGGCGTTGTTCAACTTGGATCATCACTGCCGGTAAGTCTTACATATATCACCTGCTCTTTTCAATTAATTGGCTGTCTAGATATGAAGTGTTGTTCTACATCAGTAGTAAATAGTGTTTCAAATGTATTTACCTTTCGGTCCATAAAATATTCTGTCCCTTCGGTATGTTTTGTTGCGTCTTTTACATTCTTGTTCTGTATATGCTCGTTCAGATACCAGAGGACTTATCATTCGTTCAAGAGGTGAAGAGTATGATTCTCCGCCTCAGCAGTGTCCTTGGTGCGCCTTTGTTAGACAGCTGCATCAGCACAAAAAATTCGAAAGATATGGAGCAAACAGCACCTTATGCAAGATCTGTTTCTGTTGATCATCACTGGACACCAGGAAATATGACTTCTGTTTCTCCTATTCCTAATTCCTCCTTTATTCAAGGGAGCTTGCTTCAGGATAATTCTCTGGGTTGTCGGATTCAAGATGTTGCATTAACTACATCAACAGCAGTTGAACTCTGCAATCTGACTCGATGTTCCTCAAAATCTTGTGGTGATCAATGCCAACCGAAGATCTTTGGGCAGTTAGATTCCTCTGAAATAGTCCACATGAACCAAGATGTTTTGCTGAGCCATCAGTCCTTTTCATTAAACCCTAGCATTGGATACCATCAAAATCAATCAGGCGGAACTCAGAGGCATTCTGAGTTAATGGGTAATCAAGTTGGTTTTGGTACAGATGCCCTACAAGTCGACGCCCTTCGCTGCTTCATCACATCTCAGCTCAATGCAAAACCTAGTGGGCATATGGCTCATGGTGGTAAGCTTTTGACTGCCAGCTGCAGTTCATCGGATGATTTCCAAGGGTATATTGGTAAACAATCTTGTTCTACCAAAGATTCATTCATAGAGATGGCTGGAAGCCAATGTAGGGGCTCAGAATTCTTTGTAGGGAAGATTGCTGGTTTAACTGATTGGATGGGTCATTCGAATCATATACTTTCAGATGGCTTTGATAATGGATCTCACTGTGTAGTGGAGAAACAAGATTCTTGCTATGATATGCGGAAAGGAGATCAAGATAATCTATACGATGCTGTGAACATGGCATCTATTAATGCAGAAGAATGCTCATCGTCTAGCCCATCCGCCCTGGGCATGCCTGAACTTCATAATGGAAGTCAAGTTACAGCGCACAGAGATTTGTTTGAGGACGTTCATGCACAATCTTCATCTGGGGATAACTTGTTCGATGTCTTGGGCATTGGTTTCAAGAAAAGGGTATTGGAAGTAAATAGATCATGTAAGGGACGTGGACCGGTTTCTGAGAACTTGATTAAGGATGTACCTAGATCTTTAACTTGGCAAGTTCCAGGACCAGATTTCTATTCCAATTGTGAAAAAGATCCCAAGAGTAGGCATTCTTTTGAATCTGATTCTGACAATTTGCTGGAGGCCATAGTGTCCGGGGTTAAATGTTCTATGAGGCAGCCCCCTGATAACAATGAGTCGTCCATATCAACATTAACTAAAGTCGGTTCTTCTTCTCTTCCAAGTGTGATCGTTGGTGGGGGTGGCAATTCCATGCGAAGCGTGATGCAGGAAGAGCGAGTTTTGCCTTCAAAACATTCTTATAGATTAGGAGAATCAGGGGCAAGTGTTATCGCGCCTACTTGTGGCAAGATAGAAGCAGGGAATTATTCTCACACTAGTTCACTTTATGGATCTGATATTAGTTTCTGGATGGAACAAGGCTCTCAGTTGAGACAAGACACTAGTATTGCTAGTGCGGCTTCCAAGAATGTTGATGCTGGCAAAATGACTCGAAAGAGGCTAAAACCAGGGGAAAATCCTAGACCAAGGCCGAAAGATCGGCAGATGATACAAGACCGCATGAAAGAGCTTCGGGAGATAGTTCCTAATGGGGCAAAAGTAATGTTTCTACTGACTTCGACTTATGTTTGTATCTATATAGTACATAAAAACTTCATTTGCTGGATCCTGATGTTGTATTTTCATGGCCTTGCAGTGTAGCATAGACGCTCTACTTGAAAGAACCATTAAGCATATGCTCTTCCTGCAAAGTGTTACTAAGCATGCCAACAAATTGAAGCAAATGGTGGAGTCCAAGGTAGAAATGCCTCTGATTTAGTCCTCATTCTATTTATATAACCAACATCACTCTGTCTTACATGTTTCAAACGATCCCTGATCATTTTGACAAGATTTTACGCTCTACTAATGTTTCATATGCAGTTTCTGATGACTTGTAATGTTTTCTTGTGATCCTGCAGATGATCAATGAAGATGGTGGATTGTTCTTGAAAAACAACTATGAAGGCGGTGCAACGTGGGCATTTGAAGTTGGAACACAATCCATGCTGTGTCCTATAATAGTCGAGGATTTGAATCCTCCTCGAGAATTGCTCATAGAAGTAGGCTGAAATTTGTTCTTTGAATTATCTGGCTCAAATGTTTCCCCTGACTTGCCTTATAATTTACCAGTGTTAAAATACTCATTCAATGTGGTCCATTATCTTTCAGATGCTTTGTGAAGAAGGTGGTTTCTTTCTGGAGATGGCTGATATAATTAGGGGATTGGGATTGACTATCTTGAGGGGAGTGTTGGAGACCCATGACGGCAAAATCTGGGCACGCTTTGCTGTCGAGGTTTGTATGATCTGATTTCAGAATTTAGCCTCCATCAGACATGGAGTTCTTCTTGTGCGTGAAGTTCAACTTTGGGCTCATTTGTGTTATTGCAGGCTAACAGGGACGTTACAAGAATGGAAATATTTATCCCACTAGTACACATGCTGGAGCGAATTGTCAAGAGCAATGGACCATCATTCAACGGAGAAACTGAAGACATCAAGGCTGCACAACAGACCGGCCACTGCACTGTGCCAACAACAGCAATGTATCTTGCAGGTTCCGGAATTGCGCAATGAGCCAGTTGCTACCTAGTTTTGCTGGACTTGGATGTGTTGAGAGCGCCACTCGGTCTACAATGACCGACATGTCTGGCTGACCAACTAGATATGCGAATATAGTCCTACGGGTCATTTGAGGATGGGATTCGTGTAGTTAGTGAGAAGATGTGTGTTCTGAAAGCGATTGTCGCTTGTATTCAGCTTTTCTTTTCCCAGTCTTTTTTGGGTGGTCATAAATGGTAGTGTTAAACAGATTTGGTAACGGGGTTCGGAATGGTGATGGAAGCATTATAGATAGATTTGGTGGTAAGGTATACGAGGAGTGAAGGATGATGTAGTTGATAGATTTGGTCCTTTCTGGCCTCTCTTCTGGTATTTGTTGGATGCTAAGAGATGTAATTATAGCTGCTATTCGATTAGAAATGCAATGTTGTCTATTCATTCCGTTTATGGTTGAGAATGTTGTCTATTCCGTTTTGTCGATCTCTTGAGTATTTTGCAGCAAATCAACATTCAGTTCTGGCAAGCTAGTAAGCGCATGCTCTTGGGAAGTTAATGAGATCACCAACAGGATCCTGTCAAGTTTCTTGTCTATTATGTTAAAAACACCAAAAAAATGTACAACGATAAAAGTAGAGTGTATATAAAGGAAGGATCCGAGCATTATTTCACCAACTTACAACTCTACTAACATGCCCGTTTCGTTTTCGCCTTTAAGTGAGTACAAGGGTACTCTGATGATGGCAAATATTTTCTTTCTGCACTCAAACTCAAAAAGTACATGCTATCTGTTATTTGTCTTGATCACCAACACCCTATTTTGAACACCATGGCTGCGTGCATGCCTTTCAAGTACTACCGAACCTTTACTTGGAATTCAGGTCCCCAAGGTCTAAAGGCATGTCTATCATCTCCAGCTAACGGCCTAGCTTCCTTGGGTTGCACAACACCACGAGCGGATGCAAGGAGGGTGGGCGCCTGGGCGGGGGCCATGCCGTTCATATATGGCTGGGTCAAGTCGTTTAAGTATAGTCATGTGTGAGTATGGATCAATTGAGAGACGCAAAAACAAGTTAAAAACATATAGAATACATCATCGAGAAAAGAATATCGTGCACTAATGTCCGACGTCCAAACTTATACTGGAGACATTGATTCCCATTGTTAGTGGATTTCGCATTGGGCTTGCTTTTTCACTTGCACTTGTGAACTGATTCCCTGAAGTTCTTGATAAAGCACTTTCTGATACCTCAGAGAGCAGCAAGGACCTGCTCCGATTTCTGGTGCAAAACCGCCACACTATGGAGAGCTACTTTCCGGGCGAGAACTCGAAAGACTTATCAGTTTGTTACCATTCAGAGTTTGCTCGCACTGCAAGTTGTCATGGCACAAGTTTTCACGTTGCTGTCACCGCAAGTTTTCCTTGTGGCTACCATCGAGTTTCTAGTGGAAAACACCTCACTGGCTTTAGCAATTCGAGCTCTCTTACCTATGGTCTTTCTTTTGCACGATTTGAAATTGATTGCCTTTTAGTACATACTTGGTTTCAGTGATTATAATTGCCACATGAAGATAAAAAACTATTCCTTTCGACATTCAACCGTCATTTTAGTAGGTAAAGCTCAAGCTCTATTTAGAGCAGCAAAGAATGGCGTGAATATCACATCTCTCTGATCATAAAGAAAAAGAATCACATGAATCATAAAGTTCAAAACGCTTGCAACTCCGCACAATCAACTATACAGAAAGCCATATCAGCGCATCGGATAAAAAATAGCATCAGGTGTTTATACTCTGAACTTGTCAATTTGTTACAATAATGTATTCCTGAATTACATTATTCTCACTTCAACATGTTGGCCGCTCATCGCGTCTACAAAATTCCTATTACTTTCTCCTGTACTACTCCCAGTATCATGCATAATGACAATATGATGGCAATCATCAGCATCAGGATCAACCTGACTCATGCTGCTATTTTGATTCATACAAGGAGAGTTGTCTGGTGAGACGGTAGGCTTGATCTTTTTGAACCGTGCCATAACTGAAACATCACGAACAGCCTCTGCTATTTTTCCAGTACAGTCCACGATATCTATCAACAAAGAGGAAACTGTAGCAATCAAGATAACCTCCTGGAGTTCGATGACATCCTTCAAGCCAGATCTTAACATGGACCGGAGGTTCTTAACGGCAGCTTTTGAGCTTGCAAGATGAGCATCGACAGAATTTGGTATGTGATTCATGAGCCTCACTGCTACTGCTAGCTCTCTTAGCACTTTCCCAGTCTCCAAGCTCATTGTTTTGCATGCCTCTCGAATTTCTTCTCTGATTTCCGTGGATATCTGAGAATAACTCAGTGGATGAGCAAAAGTTTTTTCAGCCTAGTCATAACAGAGATGATCAAAATAGTGTATACGAATCTGTTTCACTGTTTGAAGGGTGAATTTTCCCCAGGTAAAGGAAACTACCACTATTTTAAAGATACACTCATATTGAAATATCTATGAAGCAATGCAGCAAAAGAACATACTCAAACCAGATCGTCATTGCTTCTATCATACATATGCTGGTATATCTAGGAAGCAAAGCAGTGAACAAACACACTCGAATAAAAGAGTCATTGCTTCAAAGATGATGGTTCAGTGGAGACGATGATAAACTAAAGCAAAGAGAACCCAGAAGTATTGTTGGGAACAGCGAAACATATGAGATGAATATAACCTAAGAAAAATTATGATCACGGTTCACGACTAAGGACAAATCTATATTTTGAACGCTATCTGCAAGAAGCCGATATATCCAATGCTGAAAGCGACATTATGCAGTTCAAGCTCCTTGAATTTTGGACATGACTGCTATGGTATTATTCTCTGTTTTGCTACTCTGGAACTCTCAAATGGAAAATACAAGAAAAATTGAACTTGGTAAAAAAAGGAAATAAGAACCTGAATATGGGGATTAAGGCAGGCATCGAGAGCATCGATCCGGGAAGCACATTTCCGAACAAGAGCTCCAACTTTTAGGTATTGCTTCCAAGGATGTCCAAATCTGAATCCACCATGAGCAGGCTCCCACCTAGCAAAATTAGCCTGCACATTGGGAACAAACCCAATGTTTATCTTTACTTAGTACCATGAATAATTAAGAGTCACAATTACACACTCACCCGTAGTAAATAAAATGCGACTTATATTTAGGTACAATATTTAACATATATATTGAGGGGCTTTTTGGTTCCATGAAAACAGTAGCAGATTAATTTTCTTTTTCTGACATACACATTTACCAAACAAATGACTAATTCCTGATGGGAGGAGGTTAATTCTATCCAATCAAATTTGTGAATTTCATTTCAACGCTTATTTGACAGCTTTTTCATCCCAGCTTGCACAATTTTATCCACACTGCTATTTCTAAACCACTCTTGTCATAAGATTCTTAAAAAATATCGACAAAAACCATGCCATGACTTCTACTAAAGAAAACAATGGTTTCTTCAGCACTGTTTAATTTGCAAACCAAATGCTCAAGCATTGCGGTTACAAAAAAATGCATGGTGAATGAATGAGGTGGAGCCATGAATAAAGTGAGAACTTTCACTCTGCATACCAAGCTTTCCTCGATACTTTTGGAACTAAGAACACTTTTATATCCCTTCACAAAAGACTGTTCATCCTTATCTTCGACGTTCTCCGATACTGTGAAATATGCAACTCCAAATCCTGCAAGAGAGGTTCACCTCAGTTTGAGATTCTATCAATCAAACGGTAATTATATTCCTTGACGAGGTTCAAGGAGTTTCCAACTTTCCATCAATCAATGGTACTTACCATGAGACAACATAAATACATAGAAATAAATTTCCTCACTTCCACAAAACTAATGAAATCTGAGATGGATGGATGCCTACCTTCCAAGAAATTGCCTAGCTTGTCCATATTGAGAGCAACCAAATTGTGAAGATCTTCACCAGCCCAGACAGGATAAACAAAAATTGATATGAACATACTAGCAGAAGCACCAATAACAATTGTCGACAGTCTCTTACGTGCCAAATCCAGGATCTCATCCTCTCTGAATCCAGTTATGGATATCAAGCAGAATGTCAGCATGAATATCACACACCCATAATCATACCGTGCCTTGACTTTAGGAAAAAATCTCAGAAATGTCGATGCTGCAGCTGCAAAATATGTAGCCACTGCCTTGATCAAAATAAGTTGAGCAAATTACGAATAATACTACATGCTAAAGTGATTATTGCAGTAGAAGTCTGTTCTTATTCTCCTAACTATAAGACCATTTACTTCATATTTATGCAGCAAATTATTGCCTTACACAAATTATTTCTAGTAGACAATGTCACAAATGTGCTTTTAGTTGAAATCTGCTGTTTACCTTGAAGGAACACAAAGAAGCCGAGCACGATAGGTTCCCCTATCCTGCCACAACGACTAGCCAAGTGATATGCACCTACTCCTAGTGCTCCTGCCAGTAATGTTGCCATTGCTCTATTCAATCCTTTTCCCAAGGTCGCTCCTGCAAATTATGCCATAAAACAGTCATATGCATGATAGCCCTCACGGATTTTTCTTGGATCATAATCCTTTTCCAATTAAATTGTCTTTGTTTCCTTACCAACTGAGAATTCAAATACAACCACTACTGTAAGGACAGCCCACATAGCAGATACACCGAATCGGTCATATAGCGGCTCAAAATAGTAGAACAATGACACTAAAGTTAGCGCCAGTCCAACTTTCAGGGAATGAGTAACTCTTCTTGGATCATCTCTTGCTAGGTTTCTCATGCTTGTAATGATATAAAGCACTTGATCAACTAGCTTTGCAGAAATGGCGTTAATGTGGGCCCATATAGAACCATCCTTGGTACTATCACTAGTAGACCCCATTCTCTAAATGCTTACGAGGTTGATGTTAGAGAAAGTATTGGAAGTGAAGTCTCAAGGAATGATGACCTTAAGCTCCTTATTTATATGCAAAAGTGCTGGGGAAAAGAAAGTCTTTCAGTTCAGTTCCTAGCCAAGTTGAAGACAGTGAATCTATCATTTCGAATGGTAGAAATCCAACCGAAAAACACACGTTTGGCAGATGAAGGAGCTCCATTGCTCATACCTTTAACAGTGGTCATCACCTGTCGAATTGGGAACAATGATACTGCAGGTGGGGCCGAGAGGCCCAAGATGGCAAGTGCGTGGATGGTGAGCTAAAACCACATCAAAAGTTAGAATTTTTTGTTTTCTTGTGCTAACTGTACCGCATCCTAAAAGAGCGTTGATCAACTCAATATGGCATTAACTTTGAGACACATCGATATAGAGATGGATAAGGAAGCCTAAGTAGAGAAATAAAGCACAGAGGTAAAGGTCTAGTTATTCTGGTGCATACAACTAGTGGTTCGGTAGTAGAGAGAGATGCGCACAAGCAACAATTGTCAACTGTTTGAAAGAAGAATGAGTAACTCGGCTAAGCATTACCCTCGGGTCGTGTTTGTGGTTTAACATAAGGAGGGAGGCAGATACGCGCCAAGACTATAGACTGAAAGGATTTGAGGGATCAGGGACACCACTCACATGATGGTACGTAGAGGATGCAGATGGTAGTGGATCTTAAGTTTTACAAGGAGAGGATTGAGGAATATCAATAAAAAAAGGTGACGGATTCTTATGCTAACAAATTTACTCAACTAGAAAGAACATGACTGATACATGGGAGCAAGGAAACACAAAGAACAGCATAAACAAAACTGTATAATATGAGTTATACTTGAAGTTGGATGAATGATGTTAAGTAGGAGTAATACTTGAGAGGGATGGTATGATAAATTACATCAAAAAATTGCCGAACGAATTGGCTAGCTGCATCAGGTTAGGTGATGCGGGTAAGATGCTACCACAAGATCCATTTATCAATGGCCTCAAGCCCTCGACCATAACCTATAAGGTGAAGGTAAGCCTAACACCAGATGACTCTTATCTCTAAGCCCGCGATTCAACTAGTCTCCTGAGAAGTCCAACTTGCTCCCCGTTACAAGTCTAAACTACTTGCCTTTTCACTTTGAAGTTGAACTTTTTTATGCAGTAGTCAGTTGCTTATTTTTCATCTAGTTGTTTGACCTGTCTGGTGTTTAACCCTTTGCATCTGGATGCGTCTTGCCAGTCACGCCTAAAAAATATTGGTGCTCTCTGCTATTCATCCTCGTCCACAAAATAACCTCTCTTTTTTCCCCCTAGAAATGTGCCTCCTTTCCAGTTATTGTTTCGAAACAGAAAATTAGTAACATCTACCCTAGAAATTTTTTGTCATCTCCATAAAGATTCTTATCCGTACAAATTGACGTTCTGCATTGTAGAACTTGTTCCAAGGGAATGAAACAGAATAAAAACAACAAAGGCAAATCAAATCAAACATTAACATCCATATAGCAGAGTACAATAGAGAAATTAAAACACGCATGAAAGTTTCCAGCATCCAGTATCACATGCTGTTATGGAAAATTATTTCACACAAAACGCTATCTGTAAGTTGCATTAATATTACTATGTGCACAAACAAAAATTTCAACAGAACAAACTAGCATATGGATTCAAAGATATTATACACATATCCTAAAGGTGTTTCAATTACGCAGATTGAAAATAGTTCTCTTGAAAATTTAAGGAAAATAGTATCTTGAAAATTTCTAGAAACTTCTATTCCAGAAAAACAACAGCGAATAGAGTGAGCTAGACGAAATCTGTATTTAACATGATTCCTGTTGAGAGAAAAAGGAAAAGGTGACGTCCGTTGATGAGGAAACAACTTTCTAATGGTCCAGAACCATTCTAGTACAAGAAGGATCAAATCTGTTTGCAGCTTTCCATGTTTAGATCGACGGAAGCGAAGGTGATAAAATGGGTCATCTTAGCACCAAGCAGCACATAGCAAGGACAAGAGGAATATGTTCCTCCTGTCCTGTATGTTTCAACAATCAAATCAGCAAAATATCCATATGGATTTGGAATAAATAGGTTCCAAGAGGCAAAGCCACGTTGCATCCTCTCAATAATTTCAGTAGCATTGCTTCCAATATCTCACGAATTCATTTTGATTTGCATTGGAAACCATTGGTTCTGCTAGCAGATTTGACACCCCATCTTCATCATGGATGCATCTCTTTGATCCAGAATATTTGGAAAATGAAAAGAATATTAAAAAAAGCTGGCCTTACATCTAGCAGCGAGGTTTCATTTTGGCTGGTTCAGAGTCTCTTTTACACAGAAAGGCAGAAAAATATTCCCTCAGAACTCAGAAGATATCTAAAACCCATAATTCACTTTATGTCTACATACTTTTTAACATAGTTTCTCGTAAACAATGGTTAATTAGGGGAACATAAGAGCTTCATGATATAAAATCTAGGCAAGACGGCACCAGCATTGGATTCTCTACATGCCCCCATCGAAATAAATCTCCTACGAACAAGAGGTCTACTCCTTCAGATTCTTCCAATTTTTGGCGCATTTGTGAATTAAAAATGACAAGAGGTCTACTCCTTCAGGTAATATTTCAAGTTTCGACAAAAGTAGTCATCGATTTTAGTTGTTCGAGGTAACAATTCACTCTGTCTCGTACCTAGAGTAACCGGCCACTAATGGGACTCCCAATTTTTCTAGAATCCCCTTGGGTGCATTCGAAACATTTTCCAGCACTACAAAAACCAGGAACCCTATCCAGGCAGAAAGTGAACAGCAACCGCCAATGTTCTTAAAAGGTCTTCATTACTCGAGTGGTCTATGAGACTATGACTGAATAATGATTAAACGGTTTATAAGGTTGATTAAACGGATTAATCGATTTTCAATATTTAAGTATATTTGGTAATTATACGATGAATAATACTATGAATAAATTGAAGTATGCAAAACAAGTAAGGATTATTAGAGAATTTCAAGATTACTACCAAATATTTTTTAAAAATATCCAATGAGACTATTCTTTATCGCTCATATCATGGTTACATATGAATATTACATAATCGGATAGGCTATGACTCCAAGCCCCATTTTCAAGATTACTATCAAATCTTAAACAAGTAAAAGATAATTATGAATAAAATACTTTTTAGATATTATTTTTCTCTCTCAAAATTTAATTACAAAAAATCGAACTATGTCTTCGAAACTTCAATTTATTTATTCTTTTTATTTTTTTTATTTTTTTAAAAAATATATTATGATAACTTCACATTTTTTTCTCTAAATGTTTAACGTTGTTTAAGCATCGATTAAGCCTTTTTATTGATTAAACATTGAGTAATCGATCAAAATGCTTAATGAGATCGTTTTTTGAGTTATACGAGCGATGAGGGACAGAAAACGTTTAAGCGGTCCCTTAAAACGCTTTTGAGAACACCGACAATCGCCAAATAGGGAGAATATCAGAAACATTGCAATATTCTCACCATAAAATACATTGAAGAATCGGGCCGCAACATAACCATTTCTAACAATACTTCATCCATTAACAGTCCAACTGCGTAAAAACTCATATGTATCCATAGTTAGCAAAAACACGTATTATATACGTACCCTTGTTTTTTTTTTTGTTGAAAAAAACACGTTTTATCGTTCATTTTCAAAAGATACACGAAAATACGCGTTTTTTTCGTGCCAACGTTTAATACAAGTTTGATACGTCATTCATATTATACGTTTGATATAAATGTAAATGCTTTTTTCTTCGGGTGACCAATTTTAAATTTTATTAACGGACATTTGATTGGTTTGTTATTAAAATGATAAAAACAATATAAAAAACTTGAAATTCACGTACTCCATTAACTAAATAATGTTTCATATCTATGAGAATTAATTAAAATGTATTCGAGAGGATTGTAAATTTGATGCAATGTGAAGCAGCAGTTACTGCTTATCAGTAGTAGCAAAGACAAAAACTAAGAAGGTTTTAAATTTTTAAAGAAAAAAGAAAAAACAAACCCAAAAACCCTGACTAACAACAAACCTAGAAAATACTCCATATTCTATCTTTGTTATGGCTGACCAACGTCATTTTTTCGCGCGCACACACATATATTTCTCTTTTTTCGAAAGACATATACATAACTTTCTTATTGTATAACAATGTCTAAATACATAGATTGTCATCTATTTTATGAAGTTAGTTTATTCTATCTAATTCAGTTGTTTTGTTAGAATACTATTTTAGAGTATCTACTCATCTTTAAAGGCTATTTTTTAATTCTTAGATTATGTAAGAATATTATTATTGATTCATAGATGTGACTTTCATATGAATTTAGTTTTATCATGTTATAAAATTAAATAAAATATGCGAAAATGAGAAAATATGCCATATTTTTCATCCCATATTTTTCATGACATGACGTATTATACTCGTAGATACACGTACCAGGTCTTTGACGTATACATTTTTTTTTAGCCTTTTCTTATCCCTAATTTTTTTTTCATCCTCACGTACTATACATGTAAAATACTTTTACCGTATTTTTTCGTTCCGTATTTTACTAACAATATCTGTATCTGCGAGGGATGTTTACTTGTTCAGTAAACAATAGACTAATTCATAGTCAAATCTGTAGAAAGCGATGACAGATCGATCAGAAACCAAAGCATGAATGTACCAATCGCATCCACCGATTCGAAAGCGTAGAAAACAACACCGCCAGGGTTAAGGACTCAGTCACCTGATTAAAGCACAACCGGCGGCGAAGAACAAGTTCCGGGTACCAAAAGCAGATAGCGCCGTGTTGAGATCAAGAAATTCAGTCGCCGTCTTCTTGTTCGATGATGATATTGCAATGAACACGATGGATTCTTGTGATTGCGCCATCGAATCATCTGCTTCATCGCCGTCGTCGGGGTAGATCGAAATTCGAAACCCTAATTTCTTCAACAGTTCCAACCTTGGAGTTCGCGCGGGATGAGATTGCGTCATGCTTAAAAAGTCCTAGATTTGGAGTAGATTCTAGTGAAAACTTGACTTGTGGATGTAAACCACGTAGTGTTACTTTATGTTTGTAAACTATTGTCTGTCATGGATATGTATTGTATTTTTTTTATATAATTGATGTAGTGAAATCGTAGATTGGAGATTCGACATTGCCCTATGATATCACTTTAGAAGATCTGGACTTAAAGTTCCAAGCCGATGATTGTATGGCTCCATCCCATCTACACCAACCACGGATGATACCTAATATAAAACAAAAATAACTACAGCCATTGTGACAATTGCCAAAACAATTAATATCTTTCTTGTTTACAAATGCTGTAGATTTTGCTATTATGATATGAAATTGTTTTGAAAATAACCTTGCAATAGACAACATCAACAACAAAGTGCAACATAGGAATCTATAATATCCCGATTGCTTATACAAATATACCATTTTGTAAGGTCCATCTTCGACGTTAGATGACACGTGGATATTATATCATCATAAAATTAAATCCGTGATAAGACCAAATAACTCAAATCGGTTTGAAGATATAGAAATCAATAAACTATATATATCATAGTCACATTAATAACTTATAGTTTTGAATACCTATTTAAGTTACATCATTGATAAAAAAATAATACAAGATCAAATGTTATATTAGGCAAAATAGAAGTTTCATCTAATGTGGTATCTAAAAGTATGTGAGAATATCTACATGAATGCAAGCTCGCATTATGATCTTCCGAGGGCATACTTCCAAATGAAACACATAATCGTAAGCAAAAGAAACTTAACAACCTAATGTGTATGAATTCTATTTTTAGAGAGCTTTTGCTAATGATTATGATAATTGTCGAAAATCCCTAAAAACGTTTTGATAATATAATATGAAGATATAAATGGCATATGAAAAAAATATCATTTTAATATATTTTAAACGTCTTCGTTTTTTAAGACTCTTTTCCTTGTATTTGCTTATGCTTTACGACTTAACTCGAAAGACAAACTCCAACGATACAACAAACCTAGAATATAGAAAAAGAATGTCAATCGTCGAGCGACCTACACCATGAATTCACATTTCATTTTCATTCCATCCAATACCTCGCATCATTCATTTCGTTGCATCTCTTGTGTCTTTCAATGTGGCTCGCGATACCGCCATTAAGAGCTTCCCTGCAGAGAGTCATCCGATGAGCCTGTCACCAACGATCTTAGTACCGTTGCATGCATGCGAAGAGGGTGAATACGTTGTCCACCGCTTCCTAACCGGTCCTCACCTGTGACGATGATTCAACGAATAAACACTGTAGTTCACTGACTCAAACCAAAACCACCAAGACTATTCAAAAAATAACAAATGATCTCTATGGATCCAAGAAGGGACGTCAAGGTCGATCTTCACAGTTTAAGGACACAATGTGTATTATTTCGTTCGTTTTTCATTTGTTAATATCTCATAGATAGTACAACTAATCCCTATGTCCTTTCTATTTAAGGATTTAAAGGTGGTTTTCATTTATTTTTTCGAGAAGATATTTCGCATTTGTTTAAGGACACCTATTTGGTGTTGTTTCTCATTTTCTGCTACTTGGAAAGCACTCCGCATGACAAACAGAAATAACAGAATCTTGCTGATTTCAATTCCTCCTTTGCTACAAACGCACATCCATGCACTAAACAAGAATTTCGCAACACAATAAACAAGTGATAATCATTGTGTTGTTGCAGGCGATGACTCCAACAACCTCATCAGTGAGGAAGCACACGAGTATTCAAAGCAAGCAGCAAAAGAACTGCAATCCAAACTCCAAAGTTAGAACAAGCATAAAGACAGAAACCAACCTTTCGAAGGTCATGCCGGCTGCAATAGTGGAAGAACTTGCCCGCTTGAAAGGATTCAAGAGTGCCAAGGAGGAAATGGATAAGTGGAACAGCAGACTCAGCAGGCAAAGGCAACACCTATTAAATAAATCAAGTCTATGGAGGCATCTTCTTCACCTCCAGCTTACCTGCAAGAAACTCGTATCGATAGCAATGGCCAACAAACAGTTGAGAGGGATTAAGAACAGACCACACCAATAGACAGAAACGTCCTTATAATACCTTGTGAGCATATCAGCTCTCCATTGATTTACTCGTTATTCATAAATCTAAATAATTTCTTCATCAAGTCCATGTGCACCAGTTTTTTCACTATTACGCACTAAGAAACGTCCAGGATGGAAAAACACAAATTTCTTAAAGAAAACTACAACACCGAATGATTTAGCGTGGATGCCTTCTAAAATTTTTGAAAGTAACTAGGAAATGCATTATTCTACTGAAGGCACAAGAAAAGGAACAAGAGTTGGCAACACTCTGGTGCAATTTTCAGAGGGCCGACGCTAGCTCCAGGAATTATGTTGTAAAGATATCAGCTTCATTAATTTCCTTATGATTAACAAGCCTCAGATATATCTTCTACAGGTCGAAAAGGACCACTTATACGGACTGAAGGAGAAACATCTAGTAAGGAAAACCATCTCCTTTAGGGCATAGCCCACTTAACTTGAAAAGTATCCGGTTTATGCTGAATAGTTAAGCTACAATTTGTTTTATAAACTAATATTATCACAGTAGACATTTTCCCATCAAGGTTGGAGAAGCGGATCAATTCGCCTATTTGGTTTGATGTTTCTAGGTTAACGTTTGAATAGTTAATAACTTGTTCCGGATATATCAGATGTTGCTTTGGGTATACATCTCCCTTTTGGTTCTCCCTAGGAAATTATTCTAGGAATAAGCACAAAAGACCACAATCATCTGAAGAGCATCTTCCTCCCTAATTCTTTCGCATCCTCTTCACGATTTGAAGTGTTTTATTGAAGTTAAGTCAAGTACATAGCTCATCGTGCAGCAGAAGATTGACTTCGAGAAAACACTCTTTTCCTGGGGGTTCAGCTATAGGTAGGAGGGCTAATGTACAACCCTCTTTGGCTGTATGCATGAATTGCATTACTATTCCCTCCTCCCCAACACCCTTTGAGAAAAATATGTAGAGGTCAATTTTTGCTCCAGAGAATCAGATAAAAGGGGTTCTCAGAAAAGAAACTGGCATGAAACCGACTTGAAGAATAGAGAGGTTACACTAAAAGAAATCTGGGAGAAAATGTAGACTCCCAAGCAGGGACCATGGCCATGAAAAAATATGGCAATAGATAAGTCATAACAGCTCGCCGACTCCATTACTATGTCCAAGTGTAAACTAACCTTAGAGAAGTTTATATCCAAGAAATTACAGAAAGAACACAAGAAATTAACATATGCGGAATAGCATGACAGGAAGGGAGTTTGGATCTGGTTCTACTTCTCTACTTCTCAGTGATTCCCTTTTTCAAGGTCAGGAAAGCTCAGAAGCTAAAGTAACATAAGATAAAATGTATTTCAGGAAAAAACATTCAAATAAAATCCTCGCACACACAGCTTAAGAACTACACAACATCTTGAGAGAAACGAGATCGGATATTGCATCCTGTGACTGGAGAAACTAAACATAAACCCCAAAAGGTAACTTTTATGTATATCTTCTGCTTCTGCCAAAGAGCAATGAATATCAGCACCTAAACCCCCTTCAAGGTAGCCATACGGTATTTAAGAGCAGAAATTGGCGAACGCAAATATTACTCCAATCAAGATAACCCGTCTTGGTTCTTCCAAAGTCTATCGCAATTGTGATGACATCAGCATCTATACCACACATGTACTTTTGTTTTGTGCAAACAATCATATCTATTTATATTATATAAAGCTAATTCAGTTTTCTTGGTATCAAAGTTTGGTTTTCTTGGATACCAAGTTTGGTTGGTCAAGCATTAATAATACAATATTTATAATTTATATTTAATGTACTTAATTTGTAACGTCTTTTTATTATCTCATACATGTGGTTCCAATATTATTACATATTTATTTCATCATTATAACATCATTAGAAGATAATATCTACTTAAATTGTTTAACATCATCACGATATAGAATTATCAAATACGATTTTCTATATGATTTACAATAAATATATGTAAAATCAATAATATTTTTTATACACATGATGTGAATTACATAAACAATATTATGATAAATCAGGTTAAGGACATGTGGAGATAAAGCAAATAGAGCAAATCCCACACATCATGGAGGAACCCATCTCTCCATGGCATCTGTAATCTCTACCTCAAAGCCTATATTCCCCATTGACCACCAGAATATCGTCACACGTTATTGCATCTTCTAGTCCTACTTATAAATTAACATGAGTTTCTCCAACAGTCTTCAGTCTCAAAACCCACATTCCAAACAACCAAAGCGAAACGACCCCTCATTCTTCTACCCATCTAGGAAGCCAAAAAGCCAGGAGTTAAACTAAAAGATTCTCAGAATGGATTCTGAGAACAAGGAAAGTCATTCTGGAACACTCTCCATATTTGACAAGTTGAGGCTCGAAAAAATAATCAACATTGGCCGACGAGTCAAAGAGACCACAATAAGTAATGCGAGGAGTGTGATTCACTCCATGAAAGTAGGATTAGCCATCACAATAATCACATTGATATACTACTATGGATTCTGTGATCAAGGCCTCGAGGTTTCGGGAACATGGGCTGTCTTAACTGTAGTCTTTGTCTTCGAGCACTCAGTGGCTAAGGAGTTCTAAGCCTGATTCATATATCTCCTGTTATGAAGATGGGATAGGACAAGAAAATAACCTGGTAACCTGATGTAGGGATTGGAAAATATTTTCAATACTTTTAGAATATAGTATTAAATAACATTAATAAAGCTCTAAGCCTTACTCTGCAAAATCATTTTCACTTTTTCAGTCAAGTAACAGCAAATTTACATGAGATGCACAGAGGTTCTTCATCAATCAGCATGGAACATAAGCTATAACCCAATCAGTTGATTCCGACTCTTTCGCTAAACAGATATGAAGTAAAACAAGTTTATAACCTTAGAGGCTTTCTCTCATCATGTGGTCTCCTCCGCCTAGTATCTCTAGATTGGCCTAACTTAAGAAACAGTGCGGCAAAACAATCCATCAATGAAATAAAATGTTCCAATTATAGACACCATATATGTGATACATATGCCTATTCAACTCTCGGAGAAAGTCTAGAATGAAAACCGTACAACACACCAGTTCCAGTTCCAGAACCATCATGCAGAAGAATTTTTGTTAGGAGAAACCAAAAGAAGAAAAACACCACCATGTATGAGCTGCTTAAAGCACTCGCTTTTTCCTCTATTGAATCGGTCTGGTCAAATTTCAGGAGCCACACTGGGTAAAGGTTTAAGCACAGCCATGGGGATAATTTTGGGTGCCATATTTAGCATTGGGGCTCGTCAGGTGGCTCATCTCACTGGACAAAAAGCTGAGCCAGTTCTCATCTGCATCTTTGTCTTCTTGATAGGTAGATTACTAGCACTCATAGGCCAATCAAAACTCAACTTATCCTGTGTCAAATGCAACCGTATAAAAAGGGATCTTGCAAAGGATGATGGACAAACTATACTTGCCATGCATAATTACTTAACAAAATTACTTGGCTTGCAAATCTTCATGATTGTCATAATGAACTTGGATTCCCTATGCTGGTGCCTTGATGACTTCTCTAAGATTCATCCCAAAAACAAAGGCATGGTATGACCATGGCTTGGTCGTGTTCATCCCGACCTTTTCTCTCATATCCATCTCTGGGTATAATGAACTATTAGCCACAGCTCAGCAGAGAATATGTGCAATACTAACAGGAGGCTTTGTCGCTGCGATTGTATGTGTTCTGATATGTCCTGTATGGGCCGGTGATGATCTTCACATTCTCATCTCCGGAAACATAGAAAAACTTGGCAATTTTTTAGGAGGTAAACCATAAATTATTGAAACATATTATGAATCTTATGATTTACTATATCGGTTGACATAGCCTAGTGAAAGTGACTTCAGTTAGCCATTTTAAGCGAACCATAAAGCTAACATCGTGAAATAATTTACAGAATTTGCAGAGGAATACTTCAAACCCACAAAAGAGGAGATATCTGCTGAGAAGAGTGCTTTCATTGAAGGATATAAATCAGTTCTTAATACAAAAAGTAAAGTGGACTCGTTGGTTAATTTTGCAAAATGGGAACCACCTCGTTATCAGAGATTTAGATACAATCATCCATGGAAGCACTACACAATAATTGGAGCTCTTGTTCAAGAATGTGGATGCAACCTCAAAGCAGTTAATGGCTATTTGCAAACAGAGTTCCAGGTAATTCACAAGAATTCCAGCTTTAAGGTCCACTTTTGTTCGCTTCACAAAATCATTATTGGTTTTATTGAAATTATCGTTATTGCTGGGAACTAAGTTGAATCATTCTCGCAAACTATGTCCCATTCAGGCACCTAGAGAAGTGAAGGAGAAATTTGATGCGACATGCTCAAAGATCAGTCACGAAACAGAGGCATTAAAAGATCTGGCCTCATCATTGAAGACAATGACTAAGCCATCACCATGCGTCAAATCACACATCGAAAATGCCAAAACAGCAGCAGATGATCTCAAATATATGTTCACAACAAGTTCGTGGCAGGACACAAACCTTGCAGATGCAATACCACCTGCAGCCGTAGCATCTTTACTGATAGAAGTGGTTGCTTGCACAGAGAAAATATCGGATTCGAGAATGCGGACGAGGTAGGGCACGCATCCAGCATGTCTAAAGCCAACATAGAAGCAAACATTGTATGTGTTATATCGTCAGGATAGTTTCAACTGCTTCTCAACCACGCTGGAAAAAGATAGAATGATCTGCTGTCAAATATTCAGGTTAGAGTCATAGACTTAGAGGTGCAAATCATGTATAATCATTGTGCATTGATATTAGATAGGTAGAAGCCAGTAAAGCAAACTGGGTTCCTGTATAATCTCGACTAGTCTTTGTAATCTTATTATAATTCGTAATGGCTACTCTTTTCTTTGCCCTTTTTTTTTTTTTTTGGGAAACCAAAGCTACCTAGGATACTCTTACATGCATTTCTCCAAGGAATAAATCGTTCTTCTCAGTTATCCTTCCCCATATTCTACAAAATCCAGCGATTGCCGTGATCAAATCCTACCTATCACGGGAGGACTGAGGTGGAAACGTCCTGTTAAAGACAGAGAAATCATTTCATCACTCTACCATCATAGAAATACGAGGTTCCAAGCAACTCATGGCCTTTTAAAGTGTTGAGAAATGCTCAAGACGATCACTTCCACATTGTTGTCAGAAATATTCCATGGTCTCATTTGATATGATGATCCGTTACCTCAAATGAATTCAAACTCAATTGTCTGTAGCCTCCCAAGTTTCACATAAACTTTATGTATACCCGTGGTTTTTTCACACGCTCCCTCACCACACGTTGAGCTCAGTTCAGGTTTGACACCATTTCTATGTTAGAGTCCTGTTTTTATAATTTGGATTCAGAAAATAGAGATATCATCACATTTAACTCAGCATCGAGCTTGCTAATTAATTGTATGGTTCATATCGATCAGACAGTCGAATCAGTTCAGTAATACGTAACCCTAATATTCAACATAGAAACGAGAAAAAAAATCGATCAGGCCAAAGAGAAATGACGAAGCAACGGAATCAGCGAGTTATACCTAAAAGAATCGGGATCTACTGTTTGTGTAGGGCACAGGGCATGCATCAAGCGTTGCCGTCGCGTGATTGCTCGAACGAGGGAATGAGGGATTCCAATTTAGACGATAACCAATGGATCATGGGATTGGGCGGCGTGGTCCGCGTGGAGTCGATGGAATTCTCCATTGCGATGATTCGAGGGTTTGACGGACATGACCCGATCAAAACGGTGAAAAGGTGATGAACAGGATTACAACAAAGACCGGGGCACAACGTACGCTCCACTGTGTCGTTTTGGGATATGACAGTGTGAGTTTATTAAATCCGAGATTATTAATTTTAAAATTAAAAAATATATTTTAATGTTTTAGTTTTATGATAGTTTACGGCATGATAAGTGTTTAGGATAGGTTTAATTAGTTTACTTTAATGTCTAAATATATCAAATAAATTGGACGATTTTATATACAAACATCCTAATCTCATCGAACAATTAGTTCAAGGACTAATTATCACATCTCCTTCCCTCAGTGATTAGACCCTAATACGGAGGATTAAGTTAGTTAGATGCAATTAATTATCCTTTTCCTTTAAGTTGTAAAACGGCAAAACAAATATAGGATAAGAGATTAGGGGAAACTATTAATCCTATTTACTCCCCAAAACAAACACACCCTCAAGTAAAAGTTTCATAGTTTCATTTTTAACATGGTGAATGGAGTTATTACAACATTGGTTAAGTTAAGCTCACTTTGAAAAGTATCTCATTGGGCTTCAGAAACATCCAACACGATATGTACGTAACCCATAAAATATTAACGACATCGATATATATTTCTAACAAACAACCAGTTTGTAATATTCCTCACGCATTAGTATGATTAAAGATAAGGATAAAAGCAACAATCGAGCATGTATTTCATAATTCATGATGTCATATAACTAATCAAATAATTGAGATGAGAGTTATTTATCATCGAATCAATCCTTCCTTATTAGATATGATCACACCAAACTGTGAAACGGTAGAAATACATAAGGATTATGGAGTTTGTTAGATTAAGTGATGAATACTCCAGATAATACAAATTGACACACACACTCTCTCTTTTTTGAGTTAAAATGTTTCCTCCCGTAAGTGCATTGCACAGTAACATCACAATGGTGGAAGCCAAGATCTTTTCATAGAAGCTCCCATCCGCATTTTCTCACAAAAAGGTTACAAGCTGACATGGCTAGTCTGGTGGTTCTAGATATTCTTCCACAAGCTACAGTGCAACAGCTCTCACTATATATATGATTGCTCAATGGTGCAATTGCATTCAGCATCATCCTGAGCGCATTACAGTCTAGTTATATATCTTCTGATAAAGTGTCACAAGAATGGATATTTCGCCTTTGAGTTTCGAGAAGGTCGAGGGTGAAGCCACAGGGTTCATGTCTAGGTGGCTTAATGGTTTAGCTGAAGCGTTATGCGGTAGTGTTGTAGGTGTGGTTGTGATGTCTAGGAGGATAGCAATGGAGGATCCTCGACGGGTCATTCATGCTTTTAAAGTAGCACTAGCCATTAGTATAGTGTCGTTGTTCTATTACATACATCCTTTATATCATGGCCTTGGCGTCTCTACCATGTGGGCGGTCTTGACAGTTGTCGTAGTCTTCGAGTTTTCTGTAGGTGAGTTCATTGTTAGCTCCTCCCTACATTTCTTAGAAAAAAGATGGTCTAGATGACTACATATAGTGGCATTGCTTATGTGTCATGTCTAACGGATGTTCTTATCATATGACAGTAATATCATGTAATTAAAAGATTTCAAATGTGAAATAAAGTATTTTATTGATGACATTCGCGAGAAGAAAACATGGATGAAATATGAGAAAATCACTTTTTTTTTTCTTTTAGATTGCTTCTTTTATGCTAACAACTATGAGTCTTTAACATAACTTTCAGGAGCCACGCTTGGTAAAGGTATAAATCGGATGATCGCGACATTGCTGGCAGGATTCCTGGGGGCCTCAGCCCATCAAATAGCCGATTCCTCAGGAAAAATTGGAGAGCCCATACTTCTCGGAGTGTTTGTTTTCCTGATAGGTAAGAATCTATTCTAGTCCAAACCAGCAGGATATATACTCACACCAACCAATGCTACTGAACTAAAGTTACTTTTTTTCTCTCGGCGCAGCTACAATAGTCACATTCATGAGGTTCTTCCCGAGGTTGAAGGCGAGATACGACTATGGCCTAATGGTCTTTATTCTCACTTTCTCCTTGGTCTCTGTATCAAGCTACCGAGTTGACGAGATACTGAAAGTCGCAGAGCAGAGACTGTCGACGATTATAGTGGGGAGCTGCATTGCTATGCTCGAGTGCATCTGCATTTGCCCTGTGTGGATGGGCACTGAGCTGCACAATCTCATTGCTAACAATATTGATAAGCTAGGCTGCTTCCTTGAAGGTAATATATAGGCTTTTTGGTGCATGTCGCGGGCTATCCAAATATGATATATGCACAATTTTTCCACTCACCTGATAAAACAATTTGTGAAACAGGATTCGGTGGAGAATACTTTGATGTATCGGATGATGGGATGACAAAGGATAACAACTCCTTTTTGCATATGTACAACTCAGTCCTTGCCTCGAAAGGGCAAGAAGAGAACATGGTGAGCACTTCTGATTCTCTCTGCCTCCATATTGCTTCTTAGAGCCATTAGTCCGCCCCGCAACATAGATTTAGCTCTGAATCTCCGCAATCACGTGGAATCCATGGAACATGCACGGGTTCTATCCGAGTCGCCGAGGGGGACAGTAACCCTTGGCATGCAATTTTCTTTTTATGTAACAGATATCTTGGTGTTATGATATCTCTCTCCTTTAAGAATCTTCTTATTTATACTTGTCCTTGTTCCTTAGGCAAATTTGGCTAGATGGGAGCCCGGTCATGGAAAATTCAGATTCAACCATCCGTGGAAACAGTATCTGAAGGTCGGAACTCTAGCGAGACAGTGTGCCTACAAAATTGACACGCTTAGCAACTACCTCAACTCAGACGTCCAAGTAATTCGCTCAAGTCAATCCTAAATCTTCCTAGCAAATATTTCCATGCTAGCATGTCTAATCTTGAACTCTCACAGGCATCGCCAGAAATCAAACGAAGCATCCAAGACGCATGCATCAAATTGAGCTCGGAAACAGGCAAAGCGTTAAAGGAACTATCTCTCACCATGAAGAAAATGAGGCGATCATATCATGCCACCGCCCACATCTCACGATCAAAAGCCGCAGCTGAGGAGTTGAAGTCATTGCTTAAAGCTTCAGCTTGGGAGGAGTTCAATCTCATTGATGTCTTGCCGGCTGCAACAGTAGCTTCCCTACTGATAGACATTGTCGCCTGCACAGAGAACATAGCAGAGTCCGTCCATGAACTTGCCTCACTAGCGAAATTCAAGTCCAACGACAAATTAGTGGTTCCTGATCAGCCTGATTTGGAAGATCCAGGAAACGAATATCGACCATCAACACTTCAGGATTTGATCGCGATGAGCCGCTAACCCACTTGTGGCTCATTGAAATGTACTGAACTAGTGAAACAAGTTGAAACTTTAGAAGCTAAGTCCTGTTCAAAAAGTTGTAGAAAGATTTACAAATTACTTGTACTGTTTCAATAGCCTCAGTGCTCAATCTTTATTAAATATGTCTCGAATTCTTGGGCAGCACACAGATTTCCGAACAGTTATGGATTTGGTTAAACCAGTGTCCTAACCTGCATCAACAAAGTCATATTATGCAACGCCCTCTCGAGTATTTCACTTGTTAGCGCATATAGGCGACGGCTGTCATATTTGATCCAAGCATTGAGGTTGTCGTTGCAGCAATCAATTGGCAGTATATTGTAATTATGTTGTTCTATAGACCATACAACAATCACAGCTTCTCACCAATTCAAATAAAAATCAAGTTCAACAAATACAGGCAATGCTTATCTTAGCAAAGGGACAGAAGCTGCTCTCAGTGAGGAAGCAAATGACCAGGAATTGAATTAACCATTCTACCCTACTAAGACCAAATATTTGGTCACGAAGAAGAAAAAACATAGATCAACTGTGCTGGTCATTTTCCTTTTATGTCAACAATATATATATTTATATATAAAATCTCATTTAAAATTGAAGTATTCATTTCATCCTGAATGATATAAATAAATCAATAAAATTCTCAAATGTCAGTTCTCTTTATAACAATATCAATCACTAAGGCTTAGTTGGAAAAACAAATGTCAAACTGGTTTGGCCATGAAAGAAAACAAGTGATCACTTTAAAATTCTAGATCGAACCCGAAAAAGACCATGAGAGTGGCAAAGCTTTTTTTTCATCCACCCATCTGCAATATCTGAATTTGACACTTTCTTAAGAAAAACCGCAATGAGAACAATGAGAAGATCGACGGAAATTACACATTTGGAACTTACGAGAAGCGTTGATCTATCATTTCGTACCCCGATAAAACTAGTACAATGCAAGCCGACACTACCACTTATCATCGTGAGATTGGTCCCAAGTCCCAACATTATCTCCACCGCTTACCTCACTATATTGCTCTATGATGATGACTTACTTCTAACGCACTACTGTAAAACGGTTACGAGTAACAAAGAAAGACAAGGCTGAGCCAGGGACGACACAGCAGCAGCTTACCAAACCAACGACCTCGAATATCAGACATGTTCGTCTATATCTTATTGAGAAACAACACTGAACTTGCGAAGATTAATGATAGATGTGTCATATTGGCACACTTTCTTAATCCAATTCAGCCCGTGGGTCCGCGACATTATCCACCGACAAAGATATCATAATATCTTAGAAATGAAGTTGTTTGATAAAAGACAAAAACGATACAGTAAAATAGCACCAAAGAGATGAACTTGCCAAGTTGGCCGGGCAATGGAGGCCAACAAGGTTACACTTTTCATGCGCAAAAAATACACTCCTTTTTTTCACTTCTTCATACTATGAAAGCTGAGCAATATGCTGAATGTTGATCGCACTTGGGGCTTTTTATTCAACGTTGAATATCTGTGTCAAGAAGAGCTCACAAACATCACATAAAGATCACACAGAAAGGGAATAAATGGAACCCAAAGTGACATTCGTGGCATGCAACATATCTATATCTTGGCTTGCAGCTTGCAAACTAGATATTGCTAGTTGTAAAACGATAGTGGACTTCTGTGCTGGTAAATGTTCTTTGAGGAGATAGATACAAGTTGAAGACCCGAGATATGTTTATCCATACTTATTACAGTGTCGATGGTCGAGATATTATGGCAAAATATCCAACTAAAGGTGAGAATTCACCAATTTGAATCGACATTTTTCACGCTACTTCAATCATCTGAATGATTTTGCTTGGAGTGATTTCACACTCGATTGAGAGGAACTTTCACTTGGTGCATAATGTTCGTCATGGTAGTTTCTCAACTAAACATGTTACACTAAGAGCCACGACTTTTCCAACTAGTGGATAAAAAGCTAACTCAACTCTTGAAACTTGAAACTTAAGGTTATAGATAGTTCAAGCCAAGTAGCCAACCTTTCAATTAAGTGTTGCAACGTGCAAATCTTTTGCAAGGCCATGATTCAATATCGATTTTAAAAAGGGTAGAATATAGTATGGCTCAAAACATAGATTATAGTGCAAAATGTGAGGAAATATCTTGAGCCATGTAGTGTTTTGAGGTCTCAAAATGTTGTGTTGAAAAAGTGACTGTTTCAGCATGCATTATGGCACACAAGTTGAGCATCTATTAATTGAAAGGTCAAGCTATGAAAAATGTTAACCACTGGACATAAAATTTTTGAATAACTATTGTAAAATTATTCGTAATGCGTTCAAAATTCAATGTAATAGAAGTAGTATAATAGTAAAATTATCATTAATTAGTAGAAGTAATTTAATCAATTTAAATAAAAAAATTAATAGAAATCATAATAACTTTTTTTTAAGAGCCAAAATGATAATAGCTTAAATATATTAATTATAAAAATATTATCCAAATCATTACATTACCCAGTTATATACATCTCCTAATTTGATGATATTCAAGTCGTTTCGTGTCAGAAAGTTGTTAACCAGCGTTTCAAATATGGTTGCCCTTAACCATTTTGTCTTTTCCCAATATGGTATTTCTAAATAATTTACTCTATTAATAATTTACCCGATGTAATGTGAAACTAATCCGTCGTTATAGCATAACATAGAATGCTCAATGAATGAAGTTTCGATCCTTCATTTATTATCACAAAATTGAAATGTTGGACTAATCTCGACTACCAAAATGCACACCTAGCGTGATCTTGGGTAAACAACTCTACAGGGCACCAATCTGCATACATCCATGGCATGGCCAGTTGGTGAATTTCGAATACCAGCGCTTTGTAAACGAGAACTTTCAAGTGCTAAGTATGAGATTTGTGTGGAAGTCTTGCAATGTCCAGTTGATACTGATGCCCTCCTCTTTGACCTCACGTCGTTCTTTGATATGGTTTGAGTTTCCCAGACTCAAGTTCAGCTGGGTTCAGTAAACAAGGGATTCTTCAACGAGACTTGAACCAACTATGAACTATCCATGCTTCCAAACATAGGTCATCAAAACAAAAACATCTATGAATCTCTGCCGTCGCTTAGCGTAGCTGAACTATTCGACATGCGTTTCTTGCAAAACTTCATGGCAACTCGCGCAGGATCGAGCACAATGGATGATTGTTGATAGGATCGAGCACCATGGATGATTGTTGATAGATAGGTTCCATTATTTGAAAGAATAAGCTTCTACTCATCAATCAATGCAATAAGCATGCCAGGTTACGAAGTATCCGCCAGTATACCCACAGGCTTATCTAAATTTAGTGACTAGCAAGAACTTCCTATCCTGAGTGAAGAGTATCTCAACATGGCTAGCTTTTCCGCATCCATAGAATCACCTCGCTCCGCATTGTGATGCAGCTATGAATTGCTATGCATCCTCTTCGATTCCATAATCATCCCATCATATGTTCTACAGCAAGTCCTGGACTTTGTCTCGTGTTCGTCATTCCAATACCGTGGATCTTTCCTTTGAGCATCATCATCTCCAATTTGAGTTTCTCAACAGATAACTCATGTTGGACGCAGTTTCTTATGCAACTGATGCATGTTCCCTAACGAACGAAATCAACGGGGATTTGCGTGAACGCATCTTCCCCTAACAGTAACATCAACCACCCGTGCATCCTACACACCCCCAAGAACGCCCGCCACAAAACATCATCTGGCTCCATCTCCATCCCTTCCATCAACTCCTTCACCTCCTCAATCCTCCCCGCCCTCCCAAGCAGATCAGCCATACAAGTACAATGCTCCAACGTCGGAGCTAACCCCAAACCTCCTCCTCATCCTCCCAAACCACTCCCTCCCTTCCTCCACCATCCCTCCGTGCCCACATGCACTCAACACCCTCGTAAACACCTTCTCATCCGGCCAAACCCCCACCCCCACCGCCACCATCCTCTCAAACAACCCGAAAACCTCCCTCCGCTCTCCCTTCTTAGCGTACGCCCCCATCATCGCACTCCAACACACCAAATTTCTCTGACATTCCATCGAACACCTTCTGTGCACTCACCAAATCCCCGCATTTCCCATACACGCTCACTAGACCGTTACAGTTCCCCAAATCTGACCCGAACCCATTAACGATCCCGAACCCACGAACCCTAACCCCAATCCTCAGCACCGAAACCCCACCGACCGCTCTCAACACCGACGGCAAAGTATTCTCATCGATGGGTCTCTCTTCCCTAACCATTCGTCCAAAAAGGGCAATCGATTGTTCAAATTGGTTCAAGTTAGCGAAACTCCTTATAAGGGTATGATAGAGAAAGGTGGATTTCCGATTTGAGAGGGGGAAGAGGCATGCGGCGTCGGATATTTGGGAACAGGTGGCGTACGAGGGGATGAGTTTTGAGCGGATAAATTCGTTGTGGGAGATTCCGAGCTTGATTGCGCTGCAATGGAGGAGTTGGAGCGTGAGTAGGGATTTTGCGGTGAGGATTTTGTCCCGCGG
>LIEC01010363.1:0-27061 GCA_001925005.1 Drosera capensis | reverse complement strand
GGGGGGGCTGACGGTAGGGATGGTGTGGGGTGGTGGCCGGCGCCGGCGGGGATTAGGGTTTGGTTTAGGAGGATGGAGTGGGCTGTTTGGGTTAGGGATGGCAATGGGCCGGGCCAGGCCGGGTGGAGAGGCTCCTATTGGGTTTGGGCTCTTTTATCTTGAAACAGAGTTTGTGCTTGCGCCCATTCGGATTGAGCTACTGATTTTGATTCTGGCTTTGGCGTTTTGATAGCATATAGAAAATTAAGAATCAGTAATCAGACCATTTGATAACATACATGCGGCGAATGACAGGAGTAGAACTTGCAAGGAAAGACAAGCCGATATGATATTCGATATTGGACTACGTTACATTTATATAAACAAGAAATAGGGGTTTTCAGCTTCGATTAAGAGATATAATCTCAGTTTCCTGCTAAAAGTTTCACTACCCTATGTTACCTTGGTGCACTAATACTACTATATGCCGCTATCATTTACTCGTAGTGTCTTGCACTGTTGCTTGCAGCTTCAGCTACCAAAAAGAGATCATCAGCTGAGTTCTAGTAATGAAGCAGGTACCAAAAAATAAACTCCCTACTACCCTGTGCTAAGCTTCATCAAGGAGTGGTTTTGGGCTTCTTTGGTCCTGCGCCATTGTGGTGCATTGGGTCAGGACCTGATGGAACCTTCCTCAGCTGACTCACTGCTACCGCAACCTCGCTTGCCCGGATCATCGTCAAGTCATGCTCAGGCTGCATCACTTCCTTAGCTCCACTGCTGTTCACCAATTCCATCAGCATCTGTACACACAATTAAATGCATTAGTCTCATTTCAAACCACAAGATATAATGTCGACACCCAGATCAAAATATTTAACCTTTCTGCTTGTCTTTGAGTACAGTGTAGAGGGATCTTGCTGTGGATGCTGATCGATGGGATATGATAGGGAGGCATTTATGTTGTGAAGCATCAAAAGGAAGCTCAAGACCAAAGTGAGACCAACTCTGTTAGCCATTTTGATGCAGCTTTTTCACTCTGTGATATTGGTATGCTGATGAGTAGGAATGGAGAGGTGAAGGGTGAAATTTATAGAGGTGGGAAAGTGAGAGTGAATTAATAAGTGGGGTTGAAACTGAATCCAAATGATTGCATGGCGCTGCAGCAAGGGATTTATGTGAGGATATTGTGAGCTGGTGTGACTAGCAAGAATAGATTAAAAGTAGACTTTGTTTGATGATGATGCAGAGCATGCATAGGAGAACAGAACAGAGTTTTGGAGGAAGATACTCACTTGATTATACAGAACTCAGAGCGCTCTGCCTGACGGCGCCGTCTTGGATGCATGACACTGCTCCTACGTCACTGCGTACAGCCTAGTGTAAGCATCACCCTCATCTTATTTCCATGTGCTTGACATGTTTCGTATCCGACTAAGGTGTATCATGTCGCATGTGTCACGTAAAGATATAAATTTTTGTTTTAAATTTGTTAATATTTGTAAACCATATAAAAATTGAATTGATATTTCTTTTGTCAAATCCAGGTACATAATCTCCTTTGAAATCAATGTTGAGAATGAACTCTTTGTCAGGAGATTTTTCTAGGTTCCTAAACGCTGCAAGTGTCCAATGCCAAGGGGTTTAGTACTTCCTGAAATTAAACTGATTAGTTTGATGACTCAAACGTAATTGCATTCTATTGATCAAGTTATGACGAGATTCAAATCTATTCATCTTGTTAAAATATCTTTTTCGTTTCATTAAATTATAACCGTTTTAATTTTCATTTTTATGGAAACAAATTTTAACCGATTCTTGGAGTGCTTTCCTCCTTTTTGTTTACTGTAACTACGATTTGGTTGAAGGGAATAAGAAAAGGGGAAAGTGGGAGGTGATAGTAGTGACATCACACCGCCTAATTTGACAAGCTGGTATAAATAGATAGCAGTAGCCACTAGGACTGTCTCATAGCATCTCTGCAGCACTAGTATATACCACCACTCTCCTGCCTACCCCATCGGCATCGTCCAACACCAGCCGTACGATATCTCTGGAAACGGCTGGCTGCTGAACTCATAGTTCCTGTTATCTTTTGATTTGCAATTATTATTTTTGTGTTTCATTTAAATTAAAATTTATTTTATTATTTTATTTAACTTGAATTTTCTTATTTATCTCATTTTAATTTTTTTTATAAAAATATCAAATTATATTTATTTTATATCACATCAATCATCCATCTTCATTTTTTTTTTTGTTATCTCTTTCACATGTTCATGAGATAATTATTTTTCTTTCTAAATTTAATATATATAAATAATCATGTCAAATCATTTAATGATAATTTCTTTGAAATGAAAGAAGTATCATTTAACCCGAGTAATTTTTTGTGTGTGCTAATGATTTTTTTTCCTACTCCTGTGAAAATATTGCCAAGACATGAACAACAATGGTCAAGACTATGGGACTTTCTTGGTCACACAAAAAATATAATAATTTGATAATCTTTTCGTTTCAACAGAATTATAATCAATTGATCTGATATGTTGATTTTTTATGTAAAGATTAAATTATCTTTTGATATTTGTGAATGAGAGTAATAAGAAAAAAAAAAAAGAAAATGAAAAGTGGTAGGGTAGGATGAGTTGATGTAATATCAAATAGTAAAAAATATGGATGTTTTGATTTTTTTATATGATATAAATTTCAAAATATGGTACTCCCTCCGATCGATAATATAAAAAACATTGCGCAGTAATTATATTATTCATTATGTATTTCGATGTGTTTTTTATGTAAATGATAGTATGAATTTTTTTTCCGATCAAAGGTTATACTTTATATCTTATATTATTTTTGATGTTTCACGATAAATTTACAAAAATGATATTTGATTATTCTGTGGACCATTCATTACATCGTGAACTATTTAATTAACGTATCCTATATTATGAAATGAAAAAAATAATATTATAATTTAATTAAGTTGATTTAATTTGAAAATTTTTATAATTTTTTTATAAAAAGAATAAAAAATTATCAAGATAAATTTTAATAATGTGTCAGACAAGATAAAAGTCCCTGAGTGTGAAACGAAGCATTAATTTGGAATAGAAGGATACGAAATGATGCTTAATTCTGTGATCATCAAATATCTGGTGCTGCGTGCATCATCCGCTGCTGCTGCAAATATAGGTGGCTAAGTGTCAAAACATCTTTCATCTTTATTCTGGGTATTTTGCTCCTTTTGGTACAATCAATGACGGCACTGCGTGTGAGTCTTTGCCGGAATAAACCCAGCGAGCCCATCTCCCCATGATTTGTACTCCTATCATGTACAGTTCGACGTAAGATTCCATTTACATCTCTCCTCTCCGGCGTCTAAGTAAACACTTCTCTCTCTCTTTTTTTTCTTTTTTTTTGGTGTGTGTGGTGATATCTATGTTTTGAATCAATTCATCATCCATTTGAGTAAAGATCAATTGTACCTTGTCATGCTGTTACCTTGAGTGAAGACCATTCCAGAATAGAAGTTCTTCCAGGGAATTAAGCTCGTCACCAATGAAGCCATTACCTTGTTGGTATATTGTGAGGGATTTTTACATGAATTACTAACCCTCATCATGCTCAATTATAACGTGCACAGCACTTTTTGGTTGGCAGTCCAATGGTGGATGGATATTGATAATTACCCCTCCTTTCATCGAGATTCTACTCAAATCTTTCTTGCAGCACTTCGGTTACTGCTTGCCTCTCATCCTTTCTTCAAACCTTAGGTGATTAGACTAGGAAATACATACCAATGCAATGTTCTTTACGCACTTTCCATGAAAATCTGACAAAATTTCCATTTGATCCATGGACGATATGTAGATCCATTTTGAGTTGGAACTAACAATTCGGCGTTAACCAGAGTTTTCATGCACAATCGCCTACAGAACAATTTATTTAGCACTCCTCCGACTCTGGATTCCATTCATTATACGGAAACAGTCTACTGACTTGAAAAACAACAGCAGATTACATTCACAAATACTACAACACAATCCCAGAGTAAAAACCCCATAGTCATAGACAAGCCAAAATCGTTTTACCAGGGGATTCTACCGAATTCTACAAATAATGATTCAGCAAAATTTTAATATCGTACACACGAAAAGCAGAAAACAGATGGTGAAAACATTAAGCAGCAAGATATGCCCAGAAGAGAAGTTTTTTTTATCCTTAATCAGCGACAACGTCAGGGTCCAAACCGAGGACCTTCCTCGTCCTCCCAACAAACAAGTCCTTAGACTTGATGTAGCCGGGGATCCTCCCTGTCAATGTGAACCAAGGAAACTGTGCCACGCCCTCCTTCCTGCCAAGAGAAACAATCGCGATAGCTCCGCGTGCAGGCTGATACCTGACAAACTTAGTTTCGCTCTGTCTGGCCAGTATTGTCTTGATATTTTTGGCTGCCTTCTCTGCGTGTTGCTGTGCTAAATACCCTTGTTTGATTTCCTGTCATACATAAAAAATTCACGAACAGTTTCGAACACAAAACCAGAATGACAACAAGCGTTCAACAACTCTTTTTGTGGGTTTTCTACTGTTGTGTGATTGTTTGATCTTAGCAAGTGGTTTGAGATCATGTATATATCAATCGGCTATAGGTTAGTACATACTAAGGTTCAAAACTTCATATTGCATACCTTCAAATCAGTAATATCCCCAATGGCAAACTTGTTCTGGTGACTCTTTATCCGCAGATGCTCATCAACCACCAATCTGCCACTGCTGTCCAAGCTAGACCCCAAAACGGTGTCCTTAAGCCAGGCTGAAGCTAGAGGCACTCCGGTGCAAACAAAATGCACATCTGCTTCAATGGTCTCTCCGGCGGAAGTGGTGTAGGTTCTGGTTCCCGCCGAGAGTGACTGAAGATCCACATACTGATCCAACTTTACATCCACGCCTTTTGCTTTCAACCATTTCAATGTCTTGGTGGATGCCTTTGGCCCAATGAACTCTATCAGCCTCGAGCCATTGTGAACAAGAGTAACCTTCTTATCAGGGTAATCAACAGCGATTTCTCCGGCTAGCTCTACCCCAGTTGGCCCTCCTCCAATGATCAAGATGGACCGAGCAGCCTTTATCTTCTCATTTTCTGTGGTAATAAAACAACAGAGCAGAAAAAACCCCAGATAAGTAATCCAATCGCAACGATGTGTTGAAGAACTATTTTGTTTCAAAAGATTTATGCAATGATTTATTTTCTTGATGACATTTAAGAGCCAAATGTATTGGCCATTAATATACCTTTCTCATATTCATGAAGCCTCTCCGGTTTAGTTTTAGGAAAAGGAGCATCGTGGCCTGTGGCAATGACCAAAAAGTCATAGGGAACCTGTTGGCCGTCTTCAAGAGTTACTTCAGCATGGGATATGTTAACGGCTTTGGACGTGATAAGGCGTACATTGCCTAGGTAATCTTTATGCTTGATCACAGACCTTTTCGCGATTGGTGGCTCTACCATGGCCCTCAAACTCGCCCATGGGATTTCGAAGTATTCCTTCCTGTTCCAGAAAAAATGTCAGCACACTAAGAACAAGCATATTAGGACAGGGATGAATCAGGGATGACGAGAGATGAAAAAACAGTGTCTGAAACATAAGGCACCATGCCAAAATCAAATTGACACTAAACATAATAGCTCAGACATGGGGATAGAGAGGAGATGGAAGCTTCTCCGAAGGCTCGAAGCCATGTCGGAGATTAACTGAAGACAATAACTAAAAGAAGCTTCACAGCTCACGCCAGGCGAAATCATCAATAGATCAATGGAACAATCAAACACGTATATAGATAAAAACAATGACTAATCCAAACAATGACTAATCCATTCTTTTATTTTTGCTCATCATTCTTGATTGTCCTAAAGGAGACCTAAATCCTAGATTTCGGTTACAATGCCATACTCCCTGTCCCGAAAACATTGAAATATTTTGACTTTGCACGTATATCGATGCAAAGTTTGACACGTGTGTGACGACGTTCAAACGTTGTTTTCTGTAAATTTGTCGTGAAACATCTATGGTTATGTAAGTTATGTATTTCAACGTAATGCATGCTCCAAGATGATCAGACGTGATTTGACATAAAATCGAGATTTATATTCGTACGTATAGAATAGTGCAATATACGTATATGTTATAGCTAATATGGGACGGAGGGAGAACCGTTTCCGTATGCCCCTCATCTATATCCAATGACTCTTGTGTGAATCTGTACATGCCTCAGTTCATGGAAAACAATCAATCCATCAATATGATAGTACAACTCGCGAAAAAACCTAGTCGCATTGCGATTGGACAACACTTTACATAGGGTATTGTGATACCAGAATAGTTCAAGTAATGTGATTACAAAAGGAGACGGCCATCTACGTATGCAACCACAATAAGGCTGAATACCCCTTCTAGGTAGTTAGTCAATGCTTCTGAACTCTTTGATGAACTCTCAAACATTCCCCCTGTTGTTACGCATGCTAGACCAAAAGCATCAAGGATCTAAAACCCAACCAAAATCATCATATTCATGTAAGAAACACCTCCAAAATACAATTATTTTCCCTACCAAGTCATGGTTCCTAATATAACCTAGTAGGGCTTCAGATGCAATGAGAGCAAAAATTGAATACTGAGATCATATCTATAAGCAACAAATGATTCGTCTCCATAACAGTATCGAATTACTCAAAACAAACAACAGCAGTATCAGCACAGCCAATTCAACTAACAGCACAAAGAGGTGATTCGGGGAAAAAGAAAAAAAAAAAAGATAAGATCAGATGATGAAGAAATTGGTTGAAACATTTACGTGTCGATGAGGGTGACATCGGCGTCGAACTGGAGAGTCTTGGCGACGAGAGAACCCGCGACGCCGCCTCCGACGACCACCACCTTCCTCTTGCTGCTTCCCGATTCTTCCACAGCTGCCATCTCAATTCGCTCACTGAAATCCTCCTCTCAATTTTCCACAAGTCGAATTTTCTTGTCTCAGATGTCAGATATGGAACTAGTAAGATGAATCATTCATCATTGATCGTGTTTATATATAAAGTATTTGGGGGCCGGAGACTGGTTGCTTGGAGAGGAAAATACAGGAGGAGAGTTTGTTGACGTGAGTGCAGGTGTGGGGTGGCACCAAATCAAACAAAAACGAATAAACAAATATGGGAAACCGAAGAGGAAGAATCTAGACACAAATATTGTATGAATGGGGAGGATCATCCGGAGGATGTGCGTTCTTCTCCTCACATCGTCGTCTTCGGATTCTTTATATTGAAGTCAAATTTCGTACGTATTCGTTCCATGTGGAAAGGTTAAAACAATTTTTGGGGAAGTAGGATCCTTTGTAGTTGAACTGTCAACTGCATGAGATGTGATTCGTTGGTTTTGAATCAAACCGTCTATATTTGTTTGAGTTTTTTTTTTTTTGTGTTATAATTGATTTTTTTATGGATTTAATTTTTTATATAATTATTTTTTATAAAGTTATATTTTATATGTTATTTTTTTAGGATTGATATTTTTTTAATAGGATTTTTATTTTTTATTTCAGATTTTTTGAATATAAAAAAGAGAGAAAAAAATTAAAAACATTCAACAGCACCAGCAACAGTGCAGCAACCCTTTCCGTTTTTGGGACACCTGCCTGAAGTCTACCTTGGTTAAATTATCCAACGCAGAAAATCAATTGACAAACAACGCAATGAAAACTTGATCAACTAGCCCAAACATATAGTTGGGCTGTCGGAGAACAATAACCTCGGCCCATGGCCCAACCCAACTTCCCTGTTCTGGGAGAAGACCCAGTCCAACAAAAGCCCGTTCAATGAGGGCTTATTCGCCGCATTTTGATGATTAAGCGCAATGGGAACTGCGCTTCATCAAGTTGTGACTATACTGTTGTATTCTTTTCCTCTCTTTTTTCCCCCTCTTTTGCTTGTTGATGTATGATGATTAAGCGCCATTTTGATCTGATCTTTTTATGTGTTTTGCCGATTTTTATTGGAGTTTTGACTATCATACTGTCTTAGGGTTTCATGTGGGTGGACAATTTTATCGTAATTTCGAGACTGGCACAACTTTTTTCCCCTTTAATTAGTAGCCATAAGCCCTTAACTGATGCTTGAACGATGAATATCGACACACATGATGAAATTTCAAATATTACTAAACGATACTGCATTGGATAAAGCCATGTTTAAGCAAACTCACGGTTGCTTCTGGCTAACTCCATGTAGCTACGAACTTACGACAACATTATAGAGAGGTAGTGACAAAGAAAGTCTCAAAGGGGTGTCAAGATTGAAGCATTTTATTATGAGTGGGATGAGTGAGCTGAAATAGTTGGTAATTCATCAACGGTATGTGATGAATCAATGTGCTCTTCAGTACGTGAAGAACAGGTGCATCCTGCGACATTTATGCTCGATTTGAGACTCTTTTGTTCGGTACATTCTGCTTATCCAAAAGGGCAAAATCAGGATCAACTGGTGCTTTTGATTCAGGAATCTTTTCATTGTTTCCTACGTTCCCATCCCGTCGTTTCTTTAGATTTGTTGCAGAAACGCCCTCTCAATTATAAGAAAAAACTGACCACCCTTATACATTCTCCTTACTTGCCTTTTGCATTATTCCCTGAATTACTCTATCCATCTCCTGTTCGTCATCGTGCAAGTGGTGGCTGCTTTGTTTTTGTATGCACTTTTGCTGTTCGTCTCCTTTGAATTTGTTGATCTTGTCCAAAAGAGCACAACAGGAGAAGTTTTTACAGTTCCTGGTACAAAAGGCCAGCTGCCTATGAGTTTGAAATTGTTATTTATAAACGCGAAATTACTAGATGTAAACAAGTAATAACACGTCATTACTTGTGACACTTTATTCATGGTTTTAACCCGGCTCATGTTCTCCCTTGTTCTTCATTTCTCTCCTTCGTCTTCTTTACGAAAGCAGAAAAAAAATCCACCACCACGAAAAATACGATCCACCACTAAATTCTTGGATCACATATAAATTCAATCCATTAAACGCCCCAAATCGTTACATTTTAGGTAATTTATATTTTTATGTTGTTTATCATGTTATTTTTGTGCGAATTTGATTTGATTTGATTGAATCCTTATGGTTTGGTGAAACCAAGAACAAATTGATGTCAATTGTGTGGTTATTGATGTGTTGAGTTGTTATATCCGTCGATATAAATACACTTAAAACGTTTGATAATAATTTTGTTTAAGATTTAATCTCGTCCATTCAAATCATAAATAAATATCATTTTACTAATTACGTAAATAGTATCTTCTTCTCGATTACTCAAACCCAAATCATAGAATTTTATATTCGCTATCCAAATATAGTTAAAGTTTATATTGGCCGACATTGAATTTTATAATTTTATGTATATTTTTGGAATTATTAACTATTGCAGTAGTGTTTGGGAAAAAAATGCTCAATGTATTATTGGCTGTAAGGTGTTAGAAGTAAAAACGATTTAGACTGTAAAACATCAAAATCAATGATGCTTTATTCATTATCGTGTAAAGACATTATTGAGTGTAAAACGTCACGAGTAAAGACGATTTACAATATAAAACATCACAAATGGTGACGTTTTATTCATTATTATATAAAACGTCACCCTTCATAAAGTTTTATTCGTTGTTTCTATTTAGCAATTTCGTTTTTGAAAAAAAGATGATCCCCTATGATTTTTTGTTTAACAAAGGTATGTTATTGACTGCAGTTCTTGCATTCAAAAGTACCTTTGTGTCAGAGGGCTGAAGTTGGGAATGGTACGCAAGTGAGGGTGCTTATACTGGTGGAGTCATCTCATCATCCGAACATGCGCGTAATTTTATCCTTGTATAAAAAGATTTGTTTGTTTATGTCACTAGGAGTGTCGATATTCTAACAATATAGTTGAGGTAATGATTTTTTTTATTGACCCAATTTTTTTTTGAGGATCCAACTTATAAAATACAATGTTTTAATGGGATAATATCGTTATGTGACATATATTGGATTGCACAAGGTACAGCGACTTTTATGATATGAAGAATCTTAGACAATGAAACAGTAGCGAAAGAAAAGTCACGGTGGTATGAATTGGGTGTGGGGATTGAAAGCAGAGTATTGTTGGGACCCTTTAGTATTTATCTTGAAAGCCAAGTTGATGGATGGGCTTGCTTCAACCTCTTGGTTAATGTTTTGTGCTGCTTTATCATCATACAGTATATTTCATCACCCACCCCAACCTGTATTCAGCCAATTCAGTTTGTGATTTGGACCCCATCACACCGCCTCACAAGTCTTCCCTTTCACTTGTTTGTGCTATGTGAACTGTGTAACAGTCTGACTGAATTGTAAATCATGAATCATTGTTTTTTCTATGATGCAGGAACTCGATTGTGTGATCGTTTGAATGTGCATCATGTAAACCTTTCGTTAAAAGGATTAGCATGCAGTTGATGGATAGTTCTAAGCCATCCTGATTCAGAGATGATCAAGTCAGGTTTGGTGTAAACATTGAGTTCATGATACTTGTTCAAGTTTACAAGATCGGTAGTCCGCTAGTCGAGCTAGATTTGGATCTTGATTGTCAAGATGGTGGTGGAATTTTCGAGCAAGCTACACTACAGTACAGTGGTTGAATCAAAGTGTATCATGTGGTGCTGCCCAGTGTTTTTGACAAACTTGGAGGAATCATATAACACAGGAAATGTCATGATAAAACAGCAAGTATCAACTATTTTTCCCCTAGAAAATAAGAGACCAAATGAAAAAGCGAAGAACTTTCCTCGTGGAAGCATTTAAACTTTGTGGATGAAAAAAAGGAGTCCTACTAGCTAGCTGTACTTATAAATTCATCTCATGGTTATCCAAAAATAAAAAAATAAAAAAAAATTATGTGGCTTCACTCGTCAATTTAATTCATTTTGCTCTTCATTGAGTGTTAAAATTGGGGGCGAGCCTAGCCCACAATTGAACACTCTTGTGACATGGAACAATAAGGTCCAATTGTCATATCTATGACATCCAGTTTCTACCTATAAAAACATATGGGGGGATATTGGAACCGCATCAACTCTTAACTTATACAAACATTAACCAGTATACATATAGATCATCGAAATTACAATGGACGGTTGTGATATGTTTCTTACGTGGTCGTCCCTCGTTTTGCGGGACGCAAGAGGACCACTTCTACGGAGAAAGGTGGCATGGCATATTTACCAAAAAGGACCTTCGAAAGATAAGGTCCTCTACTCCTCTTTAACCCAATTAGCAGCACATGGCCTTCTTCATTCCATTTTCTATGCACAGTTCATGCCAACGCCCATCACCATTTCATTCTAACTGCCCACTCCACTGTTCTCAGGAATAAAGTACTTCAAATTCGCATTCAATGGTCCTCCGTAAATCAATTAAAGTTACGTAGTTTGCATCGTAAATGGTCATTTGTCGTGTCCAAGTTAATTATAGTTTATAATTAATTATCGTAATTATAGTTCTAACCACGTTATTGCAAAGATCGTATTGTTTACATTTATCCATGTACCGAGTACTTTACTGTGCTTCCTTGATTTTATCCAGTGGAGTGACTCAGCATTCGATCTACCAATGTACTTCTCGATTTAGGTTTTCTCATTTCACCTGTACAACTTCAATCTCGTCAGAACACTCACAAGGTTGAGGATTGAACCATGTGAAAGTAATTGTCATAGTTTTCTTTAGAGAATTTGTCGGTTGTTTTGAAGATGGTCAAAATCGTCCAACATATTTACCTTCGCCTTCTGTTATTGTGATGATGGTTACATCCGATATCATTGTTGTTGACTACTGGTTTAGTAACTCAATATCTTGGTAATTCGTTCAGTACATATTTAGCTTGCAAAGTCGATAAATCATGGGAGGATCCAACAGTAATAAACGTTTTACTACTGTTGGGTTCCCCAGCTTAATCGGATCTCGACCATCCTACCTAACAAAGTAGAAAACGACTATGATTTTGCTTTAGATTGATCATGTTAAAAAACGATTAATACTTTACCAAGTTCATCCCAATGCTTGGGTACGATGGACCACCTCCAAATACTATGAGTTCTACAAGTTGGTACAAATTACACAATTACAGACATACTTCAAGTAATGATCTTTCTTTCCATCTGTGAGGAAGACCCTTTCACTTTCACACCCCATAAAAGCATCGACACTCGTAACACACCCCACTTTGGCACTTTCATCCCATCCCCTACACAATCACACACACACAGAGTCCCCTAAACTCACAAAGCAACCACAAGAAGCAACCAAAAAATGACCGAGAAAGACTGTGGCATCCACGGCGACAAGGAGCGCCAGCAGCGATCGCGATGTCTCGTCATCATCCTTATCACCCTCCTCATCCTCATCCTCCTCATCGTCCTCATCACATTCCTAGTCCTTCGTCCCACGAAGCCTCGTTTCATCCTACAGGACGCAACCCTCTTCGCCTTCAACGTCAGCTCCCCTAGCGTCCTGACGATCACATTTCAGGTCACCTTATGGTCTAAGAACCGCAACAAACGGGTTGGGATCTATTATGAGAAGCTCGACGTCTTCGCCACCTACAAGAACCAACAGGTAAGTACTGTGCAATTCATTCAGAACAAAGATAAGAGTAAGACATCAGAAGCCAAGAGGCCAACGGATTAAGACTCAGCGAGAATGAGCCATGTGAATATACTTATACACATAAAAGCGAGGAGTCTAGAACTATTTACGAATATATGTATGAGTTGGTATCCACACCAAGGATGTATCGTGTATGGATAAGTGCGATATTCTATACTGTTCAGCTCATAATTCATCGGCTTCGAACTTTTCTGATTTTCTATCAAAAGATAAGTTTTCTTTGCAGTATGTTGATTGATTCCTACATCAAGGAACACTAAAAACTCTTTAGTGGGTAACACATCACCTTAAACTTTTCTAACTCCTTATGAAGAATTTCTACAACAGATAACTCTACCGACAACGCTGCCGGCAGCATACCAAGGACACAAGGAGACAACGATATGGTCACCATACCTCTATGGAGTCACAGTTCCGGTGGCTCCGTACTTAGCGGCGAGCCTGTGCCAGGATCAGAATGCAGGGATAGTGATGGTGGATTTCAAGGTCGACGGAAAAGTGAAGTGGAAGGTCGGGAGTTGGGTTTCCGGCAAGTATCACATATGGGTCAAGTGCCCGGCTTATATCACCTTTGGGAGACGGAGCACCGGCTACCCTGTTGGTCCTCCTGGCGCGATCAAGTATCAACTCGCATCTTCCTGCGAGGTGGATGTTTGACGGTACAGTATAAGATGTTTCATCATCAATTCATCTTCATATATGATATGTAATCAAGTTCATCTCAATCGTCAAGTTCGATAATAATCAAAATATATATTGGTATATGGGATTTAATTATATCGGTAAGTCTTGTGTTTCCGATTGTGGGAGTTTAGAGGGATAATTGATGATCATGTTACAGATATAGAGATGCACATTATGGAATGCTGTATGTGTATGATGTAAATTTTCGCTACTTTCAATTTAATAAAATATAGAGAAAATGAAAATGTTTCAAATTCATATGTTATGGTTGGTGATGGTGGACGGGGACCCAAGCTCAGGTCCTCATCGCACCATTCAATAGACTTCCTGCTGGGAGTAAAATGTTGGCAAGCTATACATCCGTTTTTTTCCCCATTTTTTTGTATATTCAATGGAAACATATAGTATGCGTATTCTGTGAATTAATTACCCTATTGTCGGTTGTGCTCTAAAAAAATGTGAGTGGGAAAATGATGGTGGTGGCACCAAGATAATGGATGAGTTAGATCTTGCTTTAGCAGTGATTAAATCGAGCTTAAAGTATCTTTCAAATAAAGGTTATTCATATCAAAAGGTATGGATTGATTCCTGTGCTTTATAGAAAGTGCTGATGTTGTACATGTCTTTGTACGGGGCCTCAACATTTTGACGACTGAGAAAGAAAATTTAGGATACCAGTTAGCATCCCGGACGGAAGTGTTTAGGAGAAGGCAGAACGAGTGTAGAAGAGATTAGAGCAGCATAAAAGATAAAACAGATAAACTTGAGTAGTTCTTATGGGAAAGTTGTGAATTAGAATACACATGAACTGTATCCAATTGTTAATCTAAAAATTTAAATCAATAAATTATAGATTGTTTATATATATATATTCTTTATGATAAACTTACGCACAGAGGAATATGACAGAGGTTAAGTCGAATCATGCTAATCCCATGCTCTGACACTCAAAGGTAAGAAAGTGCAATCTTCAATCTCATTGACCAGACACAGTTATAGAAGGTGCTAGTGATGTAAAGTGTGCCAAGTCATGTAGAGGATAACATGACTAATAATAACTATTATTTGTCCTCATTACTAAATGCAATCTCGAAAGGCCACATGCATTGTCGAGTGTATACTATATTGAGCCAACATAGTATAGGTGTTCATTTTTGGTGTTCTCACTTCTGTTTCCTCCAAAGAGGGTACTACTTGGGCTCTTCTAATTAAGAAAAATGTGCCAAATCCTAAATCCATAGCAATTTTTTGTTAGACCACAGCACTTTTCCCAGCCTCCGCGATTTTGGCACTAAGCATCTTTCTCATAAAACACTATACGAAATCGAGCAACCCGGACATGATCGCAGAATAATTGTAGGGATTGCTCCCTCTATCATTCTGAACGATCAATTTGATTCAAGAATCACTCAGCACACCAAATAGAGAACTCTTAGGGGGGAAACTGAATATCACGGTTGTAAAGGAAGTACCTGGAGAAGCGATCCCTTTTCCTTCGACGTTTCAAACAGCACCATCATCATCTTCACATACATTATAGATGTTGAGCAGATTACTTTAGACAAGTCTTGCTCCATTCTTACCCACTCCAGCTGTCTTTCACCATAATGAGCCACAAGACACTTATCCTACAATTCAGTCCAGAAGAGCCCCATAAGATCTCAACAGTTAAATATGCATTCCCAGAAAGAAGTACTCAACAACCTGTATACGCTTTAATTTCATTTGCTCAAAGCTTGACTGGTTTTGTCGTCCACAAGACCTCCAGGCAATGCGTCGCCAATGATAATTGTTATTGTTAACAGCTCCACCCCGATGCTGCTGCTTGACATAATATTGTTAAGCATACCGTCTGTTTTGTCATTCAAGAAGGCACTGTTTCAATGATTCCTTTCCATCCTCAAAATTAGAATCCTCATGCTCAATCTGTAGACCATAAAATGCAACTTTGACCTGTCAAGCGAGAGGGATTGGTAAGAGACACACACCAAATAGATACCAACAAGTACAAGTATCATCAAGAAAATGAAGAACGGCCAATGAAGAAGAGGATTTATAAAAGAGTTTCATGTTTGTTAAGACTTAAAAGTGTAATATTGCAAAGTTTTCGATATTAATAAATACACGAATAATACATATTAAATGAACATGCGAATAAATATAACGAATTTATTTTCATAAATAATGGATTATTACATGAATGTGATATAATTATTTTGGAATAATTATATCGACACAGATTAATTATATGTAAATGAATATTACGAAACATTGATAAATAATAATGTCACAAGGTTTTAAAAGGAAAGAAAGAATGGAGATATTTGGGCATTTAGGCACACAAACCTCTGCCAGCCGACGTAATCCCACTCTTTTCTCACCCTATCAAGCCATTTTCATCATTTAAACTCACATCACTTTCCCTCCTTCCTCTCAGCACACTCGCCATCTCCGGAAAAAACCTTCTAAAACCGCACCCAGCTCTCTTCAGACACCAAAACAGCCATCATGAAAACCCTAGTCGCCTCGCCATCCTCATCTCGTCCTCAACATACGAAACAACACCACTACCACCATGCTCACCATTGATGGAAAGCGCCTTCAAGAAGCCACGAGCGAAGTCGTGAAGAATATAGAGGTAAGAAAATGCAGATAGCAAGTGGTTTTGGGTAAATACAGGGATATAAGAAAGATTCTCCTTTTTTTTTTTTTTTGAGACTCTTATATATGTCATGCAAGAAAATTTCATATCTGAACAGCCCCATTTGACTTGGAGTTGGTTCATCAAAGAATATGAATCTACAGGAGACAGAAGCTGATAGGAATATGGAGGAAGATGAGTATCTGTTCGTGAGTAGTGCAAACAACTTCAGAGCTCAGCTGATCTGCCTCTCAAGCGGGCATGCATCCATAAAGAAGGAAGGAGCTTCGAAGGCCAAACGGTTTTCCAGGTACGAAGAACCTAATGGAAATTTTTATAAACTGCAACGCACCATGTGAGGGCACCATAAGTCGAGGATACTAGTTTATGATACAAAACTATTTCCTAGTCAAGTGTTTCAATTGTTCCCATCCTCCATAGTACACAGTTCTGTTGATGATTTTTGACACGCGTTCCTTTTATGCAGTGGCGAACTCATTGGCAGCCTTAGTCTGGCAGACGATGGTTCACAAGATAACCCAGAAGCTCAGGACAGAATTTTGTATGTTCAACAAAAAGAAGACAATACTCATCCTACATTTTTCAAATGCTTGTTTACCTTACATTGATTTCCATTCACAGATGCTTCAGCCTCAAGTTGAGAGATGCTGACAAGCACAGCCCGAAGCTCCTAATTTGGGTTGAGGCACCAGAAAAAGAAGACTCCTATCCTTCCTCCGAGTTTCAGTCATTTCTGCAGCTATTCTTAATTTCTGAGGCTAACAAAAATGTGACTATTCTGCAGACAATTGATGAATGCGACATATTAGAAAGAATGTTGTGGCATGAATATAAGGGCAGCAGACCTCCTCAGACAAGGTACGGATCAAACGAATTCCGTTTTGTTTTTCTCTTACAACACTAAATAGCGGCCTTGGATACTGTATTTCCCCTCATGAAATAAGACATCATATGACCCAGATTTCCAAACCAACCGTCTTCACGCTAGAAGCAAGTTGATGACACAGATGACAAGGTCACTAGCACTAGTCAAGGAGTCATGCACAAAGTATACCGGCACAGGATGGGCTCGTGGTAGAGGGAACAACATCCAACGTTTACAATGTTCAGTATTCAGTAGTTATCAGGGAAGAACAGACTCGGCACTGTCATATCCAGGGAACTATGGAGTTGACAGCCGGGGTAATAGTTGTTATTCCGACAGAAACGCTGGAGCATCATCTTCCTACGGGCCACCACATGTGATTGGCCAATGATTCGAGAGAATGAGATCATCCACGAGCGAAGAGTATACTTGTTATGGGAGAGGCACGTTTGGCAGGGGAGCTAGGAGCAATGAACCTAGTAGCTACTGGCGGCCGTCAGGAGATGAGCGATCGGCACAGAGCCAAAGAGGAAGTGGCGGTAGGCAGCAGAATAGTAGTGTTTTCTACCACCGATCAACGACACAGGGACAAGGGAGAGGAAGAGGAAGAGGAAGAGGAAGAGGAGGTAACATGTGGAACAACACAGGTAACGGTGCAGAAAGATCGACTTATGGTCAAGGAAGTTGGAACTGAATGACGATCCCGTTGTTTTGTTATGTTTACTTGGATTTGGTGATAAGTGTATGCTAGCTTTTGTTATACATGTGTTCAGTTGCATGTGTTGTATTTTGGAAACATGGACGGTGTCCAGTATTTGGTTTTGTTTTGGTACATCACATTCTGGTCGTTCAATGGGTTACCGTTCTGTTATCCTGTCGCTACTTGCTATGCTTTGAAGTGAGTTGAATGCCTAGCATTCGAATGGTAATTAGTTCGAAGCCTTGCATTCTGAGATGAGTTCAATGAGTCCCAAGGTTTACAGCGTTATTTTGGATGGTAAGAGGGTGTTGGCGCAAATTCACTCACATCATCACATTGTCCTTTCCTTTAGTTATGTGATCCATCCGCAACGGTACTCATGTTGTATAAGTTTGCAGTCTCAGAATGATTATTAGAAGACGAGATCGATTGATTTCAGAGAATCTAACAGGACACAATGTTACATATATTAATTGAGAACCAACGCAAACCAAAACAGAGTTAAACGATAGAATAAATCAATGCTACACATATCAATCGAGAATCAACGCAAACCAAAACAGAGTTAAACGATAGAACAAATCGATCAACAATCATATCATGAACAGAATGCAATTGAATCATTTCGCTTACATTTGCTGGTTCGATTTACCGCTGCTCCAGCGACTACAGCGCCTCTGTTGCCTACATATCAAAGGCTCGTAGGCGGAGACTCCACTTGGCGAAGACAATGATCGCCGTCGAATGCCATCGGACCTCGCCGGAAACTGCAGCCTCCGGCGACGAACGCGCAATGTGGACTCTGGTGGTTAGGGTTCGCAGATTGGGGTTATGCTGAGATGGATCAACCACATTGGTGATTGGGTCTATACAAATCATATAAAAAATTTCTGTTTTTTTGAAATGACAGTCAAATATTATTTTATGAAAATCATGTATTAATTATGTGGTTAATGTTTCGATACTCCCTAATTTACTTCCAGAGACTTGCACTAAAATTGTGACTTGTTGGCCAAGATCAAAGTTTCAGGTTTAATTGCGACAACTTCCCATGTGAAGAACTCAAGCTAACTAAAAATATCCTGAAATCATGTTTAATCCACGTGTTAATGTCCACTTGCTAGCTAATAGTATATGTAAGACTAGCAAGATTGTACATATAGAGTCTATGCATCTTGTTAAACACAATGCTAATAAGAAAAAAAAAGAGGAGGACTAATCTCACAATAAGCCTTATTAGGTCTTATGACTACGCAAGTTGTTTTCGTTACCCTAAATCTCGATAACTCTTAACACAAGCCGGTGCCATGAAAATGAAAAAATCAAATTAAAAACTATAAGGAAACAATTTTTTTTAAGGAAACAAAGTTAGAAAACATAGTTTTCTTTAATATAATAGACGAAAAAATGAGGCTAATGCAACATTAGTTAACTAACTACCAGGATCTTTTTTTTAATCATTGGATCAAGTAGATTTGAAATTATCTTAATTTTTTTTCTTTTTGTTATTTGATCCAACGATTAAGAAAGAAGTCACAATAGGTAATTGACAAACACTGCATTAACCTCTTTTTTCCGTATAATTGGGATTTTTCTTTTTTTTGAAACTATAGGGTTAAAGTTGTGTATATTGTTGTAGTCGCTGAGGAACGACATTGGGATAGTGATTTAGTTGTGATCATCAATGGTTATGACTTGACCATCCATAATGTTTCATATGCATAGGTTTGTCAAAGCAGCAAATCCTGACTGAAAATATAATTAAATCCTGCCTATTACATAATGTCACATGCTACTTAGGAAGACAAAGCAATGCATTGTCGTTTTGATTTGGAACGAATTCATGTGCCAATGACGATCGAAAATCCATATCAACTTGCATAAGCAAGGCAAAAAGGAAGAAAAAGCGTTGGATGTAGTTAGTATCTCTGATCATACGTACCTATATACACGTGTATTGAATCACTGAGACGCGACAATTCGCTCAAGTAACTAAAGCGAAAAATGGGACCAATATTTTGCACTTTGCTAGTATATGCTAAGGTAGAACATAAATTTTCCAAATCAATGTCCCCTATGACTTAGCTAGGGAACTTTACAGTACATTTGAAGGACGAACTATATACCAATATATAGATCAAATTCTACGAAGGATAAGAAGCGAAAACGCAAGAAGCTTCAGTCACCGAATATGATCTCAATGAAGAAGTTCAATTTCTTGAGCACGAAGAAGAGACGACAATGCTTTATGTCGCGATACACTCAGTTAACAGGCACCATTGATCACGATGAACGACTTTCGGGAAATGAGATTGATGTATGGAAAGGATATGTGCCCGTGTTAGTTGGGAATGAGGAGGTCGTAGAGAGGTTTATGATCAAAACGTGCTTCATAAATCATCCTTCGATAATAACTTTGCTAGAACTGTCGGCTTATCATTTCGGATATTCTCAACGAGGTGTGATCCAGATTCCTTGTGAGCCTGACTACTTCAAGGAGATCATGAGCGAGTTATCCAGAAAGAAGAGGACCGTGGATACTATGTGCAAGGCATTGATGTGTGCTATATATTGACCGTATACATGGTGATTTCATTTCCAGACCATTGAGCGTGACGGCTATCATTGATCTTTAGTCGCAAAAATTTGTAATCAGTTTTGTACTTGGTCACCAAAATTTTTTCCAATAGAATAACACATTGGCGACTGAATCCTCCATTCGCTCTTTTGTGGTTCTCAACTTTTTTAGCTGAAAAAAAAGGGATAATTTGTTTTTTCAATACGATTTAAACAAATTGACGGAGCCCATCACTACTCAGTTGAGATTTGAGTAGAGTTGGGCCGAGGAAGAAAAATGGACAGGCCCAATACAGTATCACGCCCAGATTTATCGGGCTTCATACCACACAGGGAGACTCATTCGTTGCATTTTGGGCCCAAACAAAATACAAATTCCTCTGTCGGAAGCTTAAATTGGAAAATAGCACAATCACGTTTGATATACACGATCAGAGCAGTATAAGATTAGGGAAGATGGGAGGTGCTGTACCAGTAATCACTAGTTAGGTGTTGTCACTTTTTCACCACACACTTTTTCGATTGATTTTGAAAAAAAATTCCATTTTAATTTTTTAAATTTTAATTTTTGTGATGAAAATTATTATTGTAATAGTTTTTTAGCTACTTATACAACACCAATATTTATGGATCTTATCCAAAGTAAGTTCTAGATTACTAATCCCTCCTACCGTGATATCACCCTAAATGCTAATCCTCTCATTTATTACATCATGCGCTTTTTGTTCGTTATTAATTTGACCTTTTGAGATAAAAATTGAGAGAATTCCCAAAAAGTACCTTCCAACAAATTCCCCACATACCAAAAAAAATAATTTTCAAAATTATAATCCATCCATCCCATCTAATTTCTTATATTATCCTCGTCATTAACCCAACAACAACTAAAAATGTTGCACTGTTATCGAAATCTTTGTAGGAATCCGAGATATCGTCGGAGTTTTTGTCGGTTTTTTTTTTCCGGAATCCGACAACGTCGTCGAAATGTGAAACAGTGCGATTGAATAAAATACAATAGTGTGTCTTAACAAAAATCAAACAGACTAACAATACGATTGAACAAAAATAACACAATCAAAACAATGTGTCTGTATAAAAATCAAATAATACATCTGAACAAAATCAGAAACAGTTTCTTGTTCAATTACCCAGTTCGCATATGTAATTTGATTGTTACAAGGCGCACTAATTAATATTCTATTGAGGTGCATGTGTTCAATTATCAAAATGAAGATTTTACCATGACGCATTGTATGTTTACTTGAAACTGCACGTCCTGCAATGTAATATCAAAATAAATGGGCCTTCTAATGAGGCGCACTGCTTATTAAATATGAACATAGAACATTAAATTCTTAAGAGGCGTTATAAATTAATTGCATAATTTTTTGACGCATTGTTTTAATAACGAATACGCATTGTTGATTATTTCACAATGACAAACCGATATCTCACATTTTCAATCAAAGATAAAAACAATATTGATTGTGTATGAAAGGAATTGATGGCATTTCGTTTTGAAAATACATATGCTTATTTGAAATATACAAACGAAACTATTTGAAACAATATAAAAACATTTTTTCAAACAATACAACCTTAGTTTAATTTTTTTCGAAGAGTTATTCAAAATCACAAAATCCAAAAACAAATCAATACTGTTTGAAATCATTTTCTTCAACCAAAACGAAAACCCACCACCACCATCAAAAATTCACATCAATGAACCAAACACCTAACTTCAAATCAACACCATCAAGACTCCAAAATCGATATCAAAACTCACATCGAACGAAGTGAATATTCATCAACAGAGTCCTTCGAGGAGTTTCCGTAACTGTCAGTGGAGCTAGGTTTTTCAATTCCACCGCCACACCTCAACCTTCACACCAATTCAAAGCCATTCACACCACGACCAACGACGAGAATCGAAAACCGAGGCGAAGATGACACGAGACAGTGGTGGTGGACGATGATAGGAGGGTTTGGGGATGGGAGAAGAGATGAAGGTGAAGGAGACGGTGGTGTTGGACAGGGCGGGGTACGCGGTGGTAGGAAAAGAGGCGACGAGGGCGGATTATGTGGTTTATATATATTTCCAATATACTTTTTCAACGTTATAAGATTTTGATGTGAATGCTCTTAGAGCAAACTATGTGGTTTCCTATAGACATTGTAGCATGCCTGAAGCTGAGTTAAATCTAATTTTGAATTCAAACATCCGCCGCATCTATCGAGCGCTCTCTATAACTCACCACAATAGTATGTGTGCTGTGTGCATGGTCCTTCAGACAGCCGTGTTGGACTGGTACCACTGACACAAAAGCTAATAAAAATATCTAGATTTAAACATAATAACACGTATGTGTAAATTGATTTATATCTTGATGCAAAAATCTAAGAACAGATTACTTATCAACCAACTCATACTTATAGAAGCTCTCTTGAACAGATAAGACGATTCTCGTGATTGATTAAATGGTTTATTAGAGATTTTTCCCGATTTGAGTGCATATAAGCATATAATTAGCACATTGAATGCATGGAAACCCAAGCTCCTCATCACAGCTCGCTGTGCTATGTTCCCTAGAAAAAAAGACATGGATATATTATCATTGGACGAAATAATATATAGGTCAGCGAACCTATGCTAACCGATAACTTTGGAAACTAATCATGTACTTGAGAAGACGGCTTTGGATAACTATCGTTTCTAACGATGCAATGCATTTCTAAAGTTTAGACTACGAGATTAAATCGCGATCACAATTTTGTTAGCCAAAGCCTGCATATGAATCCAGTAATATGACCAAATGGGACCATACAAAAAAAATGAATGCCTTAGGAATGGGACAAATGGTCGATGCGACTGTTTTACTTAGAATTTTCAGTACAAGCCGATTGGCGTACGTTTATTCAGAGCGAGGCACTCCTTCATAAGTAAAAGACAAATTCTACAACATCATATGCTTAGTTGTTCATAATATGGAGGAACCAAGTTTACCAAAAAATTATATTGTATGATAGAAGATCCTACAACACATAAGCTGCAATTGTAATAGTGTCAATTATTAAATTATTAAAGAAAAAAAAAAGAAGAAGAAGCTAGATTTTTATTGTAACTAGAATTTGAAAAATCTCATTGAGTGCAATTCGAAAAAATTTATGTTAACTCGGGTTGGGTTGACATAGACATATAAGTCATGTTATATTATTAAATGATTTTTTTTTTCTTTTTTTTTACTATGATGATCAAATCGAACTAAACTAAAAGATTCTCATATGAAAGAAAGATATTTAGTTTTCTAGTATTCGTTTTTCTAATAGTTGCCCTTGTGAAGTTTTCTAAGTCGTTAACAACGACTTACCGAAGATCGGTATCCTGTGAAACCTAATCTACCTAGGATGTTTGGTATTATCAACTTATAAGCAAATTTGAGTACTTGAGCGCTCAACAAAAGCGCTATGGTAGATAGGAGGGTCATTCAAGTAAAACTTTCAAGTTTCAACCACTGGCATTCTGTTATCAATGTGAATTAACAAGTTTACTAGGTGGTCTTAGAATTTTAACATGCTACTATAATGCGTTATTGAGACCGTGGGCGTCATGGACCGCTATGTAGAACAGCCTAATCTTCGTCATTTCCGCATGTGTGATGATCCTTGCTGCCTATGATCGAAAGTTCGTAGAAAAAGTCTCACAAGTCGATCAAAGGCAAAACTCCTTCGTATCAGTTGCCACAACTTAAATGAAAAAAACTTAAGAGTACAAGTTGATCATGATTTGCTAATTACATGCCACATCTGATCGTTCGAGGATGAGCTACAAGAACTCGAAAATAAGCTACGGTCCTCGCATTTCTAATATTGTTCACTCACCAGCTAGTTTATCACTTTATCCCATACCTTACGGCTTCTGTAGTCTGACATTTCCACCTAATGTATCGTATAAATGGTTAATCTGCGACAATTTATCATCTATTCCTACATAAGTTTGTTGATAACCTCTCTGAAAGCGTCGGGCTCACAAGGAATCTGAAGCACACCCTGTTGCTTGTAGCCAAACTCATGCGCCGATAATTCAAGAAACGAGAGAATTGAGGGATGCTTCATCAGCTGAGTCCGAACCATGAACCTCTCGCACATTCCATCACATCCAACCATCACGGGCACATAACCTTTCCGTACCTCATGGTCATCTTCTCGGCTTCGAGAATCCTTTCGGTTATCATGCACAGATAGAGATGCATGATCCTTCTTCTTGATCAGCTTACCGAAATCCTTTGGTCGAATGAACACCATGTTTTGTACGCTGATACTCAAGTGTAGATCAAGATTTCAGATATAATTTGCAGAACAAGGAACTGTAAACTCCGAGCACCGACGAGAAAGTTGGTGCAACGTTTTGCATTTATATAGGAAGGAGGAGAATGTGTCTCGTACACCAGCTAATTTGAAGGCGCTTGTTTTTGAATTCAAAAGCGATAGTCACATTGATCATTTGCCTCTTCCCTATAGTCATGGTCCCTTTTAGTATTACTGCATTTATATGTAGGCTTTGGCTAATGAAATTGTGATGACAATTTCACGTCCTAGTCTAAACTTTTATATATCTTAACAAAAATTAGTCGTATTTATTTCTTTTTGGTTGAAAAGTTCGTTAGCACACCTATCATTAGCGAGATCGTTATTGAATTGTCTTCTTCATTACGTCATTAGTTGCATAGATCGGCCTAATTATTCAATCTTTATCCATCTATTAGTAATGCTCGTCCCTCATTCTATGAATACACCTATGCTGTAGCCAAGTAATAGTGAGGACCTCGAGTATTCATCCGTTCATTACCATACGCTTGAATCTTTTCTGAAATACAACGAAAGACAAGGAATCTTTGACTTGATACCTTATTTTATCTATTAGTCGGTCGAAATCTGAATCTTATAACAGCATTTTGTAATAACGGAATATATTTTGTTCTGTGTCAATGTAAATACGCCCTTTCGTGTAGACATGGATAAGGGAAATAGTAATAATAGCGAAAATACATAAATAAGTTGAAAATTCTCCGTCTACTCCTAATTTTGGCTTACCATATTAACGTGAGATCAGATAGTGCATCATGCACGTTGTGGATACTCCAAGCACAGTAAATTTTATACTTTTGTTACTTTTGTAGCTTAATCATCTAGCTAATGCTCTTTCCACTCAATATACTTAGATCTAGCCAACCTACTGATGCATAGCTCCAAAAATTTGACCATCAACTATAATTTTCATAATTATTGAGCTTAAACAATCCATTTAGTAATATGACCTTTCAACACCAAAAAAGAAAGAGCAAAAAGAAGACTTTCAACTATAAGTATTGACATAACCTTCAAATTACTGACTTTTTATGGAAGCCTAATTTGGGTTATCAGTTAAGTAAACTAGTATCTGATGTCACATTTTCCGCAGCAGGTGTTGCTTGATCTATTATTAGTCTCTAATATGCATATGAACACTAGTGGAGTTGATTTTGTGCTTGTGTCATATCATAAAAAGACTGCAACTCGGTGATAAACACCAGAGTGCATGTAGATGTGAGTGACGCTATCATATATTTTCGAACCTCATGTCACGATCTGAGTAATAGATAGGAATCAACACTTCTGAGGTTTCTACCATTAAGGTTAACCCTAGCGTTTGATTCGAATATCAATTACCATAAGAAGAAATAGTAAAATTGGTATGACGAGTTCGAAATTTGGTACTTCTTGAGCATAAATTTACTATTACCACAAGCTAGTTTAGAACTTACTTCCTTTGGTTCTTTAAAACATTACATCATAATAACAGGGGGGCTTTAAGGGCCACAATCTTAATCCTGTAACTCCTTATATTAAGCAAACACATACAAAGGACCAGAGCACTGCAATTTTCGATTTCTCTTCTCAATCTCATAAAGAGTATGGTTTTTGATAGTATAAACTTGATGGAGAGGCTCTACACTTGTCTGATCTATCATGAGGTGATAGAAAACACCGGCGCCGAGGAGTTGATAATCACCGGCGACAGACTGCGGCGGCGCCAAAAACCCACTGGTTCGTTGACGTGTATTTTGCTCTTTTTCTTTCACTTTGATCGATCTCTACATATTTCGCTGTGTCTTCGATTTGTTCATTTGTTGTTCAGATTCCTCATCATATGGATCCGTTTGATGCCCTAATGTTGTTGCTATGGTCGAATGACTCAATTGTGTTTGGTTTCTGCTGTAGATAAGCTTGATGTTGTTGATTAGTTTAGTTTAGGATTAGAGTATCGATTATGGAATCAGGAACATGGCGAAATCGATGTTGTGGTTGATCGATTCATTCAATTAGAGAGGGTTTTGTGAGTCTGAAATGGTTCTCTTCATTCGTTTGGCTTGTAGTTGAGTATGTCATGGTGTTGTTCCGTCTTTGCGACGATGCCCAATAGTGCAATTGTTTCCTTACTTGGCCATTATTTGAAGAAATTTCGATTGTTTAGTGATAGTGTCACAGGTTGGTGTTGAGGAGTAGCCAACCATGTAAGTTTTTTTGGATTTGGCAAAGATTGAAACGTAGAGCTATTTGATGATGATTTCTTGATCCTTTCATTGGATAGGATATGTCATTATTCTTCACATAGTAATGTTTATGTAATATCCTGAAATTTTTTTTTTTATTTTTAAAAAGAAAATATATCTTCGGAAGATATTCTTGAGATGTTTTTCATCGGTTTGATTTGATTTGAGAATCCTGTGAAAGTCTCAACCGTTTTCGTAAATATCTCAACAACTTGATCAGTCAGAGACATTCACGCAACAACGTGCCCCAAAAACACACGTCACTTTTCTTTGAAGCATTTTCAC
>LIEC01010362.1:0-24727 GCA_001925005.1 Drosera capensis | reverse complement strand
ATCAACAATCTACCGTTGTCATACACCCTCATGGCTTTTCCCACCATGTTGACTTTCACCCCAGTCTCGGTCATTTGTCCAAGACTTATGATGTTAGTGCATAACTTTGGAATATAATATACCTCATGGAGGGTATACTGGTCTCCATTCTTGCATTGAAATACGATCGTCCCTTTGCCCATGACTTGAACGTCCGAGCCATCGCCAAATCTCACCTTCCTGGTGATCATTTCATCAAGTTCTTGGAACATTTCTCGTCGTTCCGTCATATGGTTGCTGGCACCGTTGTCTAGGTACCAAGTATCCTTAGTTGCTGGCTTCACCTCATCCTCGTGAAATGCCTGTAACACCCTTTTTTCTTTAGGCTGTATGGCGTCTCGTTGCTTAGCTTTTGTCCCCTCCTCAGACATGGAAAATAATAACGCTGACCCGTCAGGGGAAGAGCGTGTATGTTGCCTTTCGTCGTATTGCCGGTTGCCACGGCACTCTGATGCGTAGTGTCCCATCTTTCAGCAATTGAAACACTTGATGTGGCTTTTGTCACGGCTGCTGCTGCCGGTGCCTCCAGCACGTTCCTGGCGCACTGCATTATTTTCGCCTCGGCCGCCCCTTCCGCGACCTCGTCCACGCCACTGGCTTTTACCTCGGTCTGAGGTACCAAATCCGCGTCCTTGACTAGACGATGAAGTTTCCGTAGGGCTATGCTTCTGGGTTGTCTACCGCTCGGTTTGAGTAAACATGAGCCCACTGCCCGTGTTTTCGCGGAGACGAGCTCTCTCCTCGAATGCCTTCAAACGTCCTATAGCCTCCTCGAACGGCATCGTCTCAATATCGTAAAATTATTCGATCCCAGCAACGACTGTGAAGTACTTATCAGGTACACAGTCGAGTAATTTCTTGACGAGCGCAGCATCGTCAAGATCTGCACTAAGGCTGGAAAATCGGCTTGACATGCCATTGAGTTTTCCGGCGAACTAGTCAATTGACTCAGGTTCTTTCATCCGCAGCGCATCAAATTCACTTTTCAATGTCTACAACCGAGCCTTCTTTACTCGATCGGCACCGAGGTACCTCGTCTTCAAGCTTTCCCAACTTTCTTTCGACGTCTTCTTCTTTGCAATCTGAAGAAGAACATCTTCGGGAATTGCCTGGAGGATATAAGCACGCGCCTTCTTATCCTTTATAGGATTGACTTCATCTTCCTCCGTTGATTCGACCGCCTCCCATACTTCCTGAGCATCTAGGATTGCCTCCATTTTTATTGCCCATACCGTATAATTTGAGGAGTTCAGCATCGAAAAGTTGAACGACATTCCGCCGCTCTCTTTTGATGTTTGTTGGGGAATAATTGACATTTTTTTTTAAAAAAATATCTCTTAATTAGGAAAATGCCCTTTGACCTCGAAATTACGAAAATGCCCCTTGACCACGTAATTACGAAAATACCCCTTGACTTCGTAATTACGAAACTGCCACTTGACCACGTAATTACGAAACTGCCCTTGACTTCGTAATTACGAAACTGCCCATTGACCTAGGTATAAAAACTCACTTTTTTTCCCCTCTTTTTCACATAGTCAGCCGCCTCCTCTCTTCCTTTCTTCTCTCCCTGCTCCGGCAACTTCTTCTTCCTTACTCGACCACCAACTTCTTCTTATACACCCAAATATTTAGGATTAAGAGACAACAAAGAAACGAACCGATCTCTTATCGTTTGTTCGCCTCTGCGATGATCCGGGCTGCCTCGACTTGGGCAGTGGCTGTGGATCGAAGTTTGCTTATGGCGGTGGTGGCCGGATCGTCGTGGAGCTCTGATACCAAATGTAAGTTTGATACAAGGAGATTTGGTGGGTTAAAACCCCTTTTCTGATTTTGTTTTATTGCTTGATTGAGGTGCCTTTGATACAAGAATTCCTAACCTATTTATAGGGCTAAATCAATAATGTGTAAACACGTTTTTGTACAAAAAACGTGTAATAGTGGTGGCCGGTGGAATAGTGATGGCCGGTGGTCAAGATTATTGACCAACACTACTTACCCTTAAAAAACATGTGTTATTTGCATATTTTTTTCCTTGTTTTCAATTCTTTAACATAGTCTAGGAAGGGGGAGATGATACATCCTCGATCCCAATAAGATCGCGACATTGATCACATTACGTGTTATTTGATCAAAACATGCTTAATTAAGGCCTCAAGCATAGGAGTAGTATATGTAGATCCTGTTAGCCTCCTTTGTGCATTAAGTAAATCGTCTTGCATGCTCTTCTTTGCATATACCGATATGGCGACATAAGAATCTCCTGTGACTACACACAACGGTTTGCATGTTATCTCGCTCTCTTGGGGCTTGCACCAAACATCAGGTGGCACACCAAAACAGATGACGATGTTGGTGATAGGGCCATTTTGGCATCAACTTTCGGACCAAATTGTTTGGTTTCTTGTTTAGCCTTTTGTTTTCCTACACTGTTGCCATACTTCTCTTGGAGGCTATGATGATTTTTACCCATCTTTTCTTGAACTTGTAATCGAGTATAATGTATAGCGTGCTCTGCTCGCTTTATGCACACGAACATGGAGCTCTATTTGCAGCATGGAGCACACTATCAGTGTTTACTCAGGTGCACATACAAGTAGTATGTGAATTAACCCGCTGGATTAGATCAACATCTCAAAGCGGCAAAGCTAAACACGAAAATCCTTACCTCAACTAGAACTCGAGTTCTTCCTACCTGCTTATCAAAGTAATTTATGGACGACATAACCAGGTGGTATATCACTGAAATGACGTCGTTGAAATCCTAAGTTTGATAGCAAGTACCTGTGCATTTTATAGAAACAATAACTATTCTAATCAAATTGTATAAATCAGAAGAAAGACTCACACAACGGGTCGTCCAGCAAGCTAATACGGCAATATTTGGACATGGCGAACTAATTGGGCTTAAGAAGTCTACTATACAAAAAAAAAATGGAGTTTGACAACCCAAGAGTAAATAAATCTGTTGCTAAACTTTTGCCACCCAAAACATTGTCCTCTTCGCAAAAAATAAGAATAAAAAAATAAAATAAAACAAACAACAATAATAACAACAATAATAACAATAACAACAACAATAATAATAGTTATATTTGTACTATTATAGTACTCTCTATTATTAAATCAAGGGTTTTACGCCTTAAAGCAATTGCAAACATACATTTTTGTTTGTGTTGCCATTTTAAATTTTTGACCAATTGATAACTTTGGTCAAAATTGAGACTGAGCTCTATACCTATTGTTGTCATTTTTCTTAACAAAATAATGAGAATGTGAGGAGGGTGGGGTGATGAAAAACGCTTCAAAAAGCATAAAAGTTGTTACCACATATAGATCCATGATATAGCGGTTTGATAATCGCGGCCTATGTCATTGTCACAGCGTATGATACTGTTCGCAGTGGATATGATGTCACAACCTATTCGTTTCAGAATAAATATAATATATATTTTTTTATTGTTTTATGATCAACAATAATTACAGTATATTCTCTATTTAAAAGTTTTTATCTTAAAAAAACAAAATTAATTAAACTAAGCTACTCTCTATTTAAACTAAGTTTTTAAAAAATACTCTCACTATTATAAAAAAATATTATTATTTTTATAAAATTTTAACACAAACAGAAGATATATTTTATATTTAGTATTTGGGAGGATTCGAACAGAGAAACTTGACATTGTTAAACTTGTGTTGGCCCATTCACGTGTTAGATTTTTGTTGTTGATGTTGAATCAATTTCTTTATTGTAGCATTGTTTCTCCCCCTTAGTAATAACTAAAGAGAAAGCCAATAAAAAAAAAAAAGAAGAATGAAATCTCTACGAATATGTGCTATTAGCCTATCCATTGATCAAATCAAATTGTAAAAAAAAATAACGTCTTTGTCAGTTACCAATACAAAAACTCAATTTCAGAATCTTCGTTAATTATATAACATTAGTTATAGGTACACAAAGATTAAGAAAAGAAGGAAAAAAAATTAATTTTATAGATGTTTTAGTAGTTAAGAGGTTTGAATGCTGAGCTTGTTTAAGTGTAGTTATATGAATGTTTAGCAATATTTTATTTTATATTTTAGTAAAAAAATAAATCAAATACTAAACTATAATATCCTAAATCGGCATATATATAATATAAGCTTTATATGATGTTACAATTAAAAATATGTCATATAAACAATTGATATTTAATTATCAATGTGAGATTTTTATGTCATTTTAATAAAGAGTGACAGTGACACATTTATCTTTTACATATTTGGATTCATCATTTATCTTTTACACAAAATATCAATGTGAGATTTTTATGACATTTCAATGAAGAGTGGAACATTTATCTTATACATATTTGACTTATTCATCATTTATCTTTTACACATTTGAATTCATCGTTATTTATACATTTGATTCAATTAATTAACAATTAAGGCCCACGTTAATGTATTAGACTCATTAAACCCTGTAAACTTAAAAAAAAGTGATTGTAGGTTTATATAATTACTAGTTATTATTACATATATATGGCAATTTGGACATGAGATCACCCATTTATTACCACCTATACAATTTATTATGTACACCATATTATAACACTGGGTATGGAAGGGGGAAGTGTTGTCCAACCATATTATAGCTCACCTCATGCCCTAACATCCACCACTGTAGATATCAATAGCTACCATAAGTATATAGCCTAAGCCCACCTGGATCAAGTCCGATGTGAGAAACAAGACTATACACAGTAGCAGATCATTGATATCTAGAAACACCATACATACAGGGCATAGATTAATATACAGAGAAAACATTACACATTTACAACTTAAGTAAAGCTCAAAGATTGCATAATTAATTTCACATCAGTTCAGGATCCTTTTGCTCACTTCCTCCGATCTCGCAGCATTTTTGTTGAAGCATCTCTCATTTCTTTCCAACCATAAGCCATACACAACTTCAGCAGCCACACATCATCAGGAAGTCCATGTCTCATAAGCCAGCTTCTTGTCCTCAGCTTTATTTTAATAGCCAGTCAAACAACAAAACCAACTCTTGGCCACGTTTCCATCCCAAACTAGCTTCCACCAACCCATCTTATTTGCTCTTCTCCTGAGTAGATCATATCCCTCTGCGACTGTGTACTGTTCCTTCAAAGCCTTTTTTATATAGTAGCAATGCACCCACTTGATCCAAAATCTATCTTTTTTGTTCTATATAGCCCATACAATCTTAAATAATATAGCGACATTCCATACTTTCAGCTGTCTTGTGCCCAACCCTCCTTTTCAAGGTAGACATACATCTTCCCATGCTCCTAAGTTTCTTGTTTTATTCAGAGCAATGCCATTCCATAAAAAGACCCTACAAATAGCCTCTATTTTCTCAATAACTGCAAAAGACAACAAGAAAATGTGTGCCCAGTATATATGAAGGCTCATGAGGACTGATTTGATGAACAAAAAACTAGCTGTTTATGTACACATTCTCCCTGTGAATTTCTCTATCAGCACCTTGTAATGCTTAGTCCCCAATATTTTTCCTGCAATATGCACTCCCAAATATTTGATGGCAACTTACCTTTTGGCATATCCAATAAATGAGTTAGCATTTCTTTCTTATCATTCGAGATACCTCCTGTATCTTGGCCATGTTAGCTTGCAACTCTGAGATCTTAGCTAAAGTTTATAGTACACTCTTCACTGTCAAGACAGAAGCTTCACTGGCCTTAGCGAAAGTCATGAGGTCATCAGCGAAGCACAAATTAGTGATACCCAGTTGCTCACATCTCAGATGGAACTTGTGTGTCCCTCTCTTACTTTCCAAGTGGAACAGTCTGGTTAGGTAGTCCATCACCAGAAAAAAACAAATATGGAGATAAAGGATCGCCTTACGGCAATTCTCTGTGCCCTTGGAATGTCTCAGACAGCTTTCCATTTATACATAAAGTATAGGATGCAGTGGTTATACATGTCATTATTCATGATACAAACAGAGCAGGATAACCTAACTTAAGCAGTCATAACTTTAAAAATCACCATCTTATAGTATCATACGCTTTACAAATATCTACTTTTAGGATGCATCTAGCTGAAATTTTCTTTCTTTCATATCCGTACACCAGCTCCTGGCATTGTAATATAATATCCATTATATACCTACCTTTAATAAAGGAACTTTGAGAAGATCTATCACAAAAGGAAGTTTTTTTTTTTTTTTGTCTGCCATACAAGACCTATGATATGATCTTGTATAAAGTACTGCAACAAGAAATCACCCTATATTCACTTGGGGTACATAGATTTGGGCATTTGGGGGCCAAGTATAAAACTACAGTGTTTGTTTCATGAAGCATTCTTCCAGAGTGAAAAAAAGCTCGTACTGCTTTGCATACCTGAGGACCTATGATACTCCAGCTTCTCTTAAAAAAATATGCACTATATCCATCTGCACCAGGATTTTTCGAATCATTAATTTGCAAACATATGAACCGAGCCCAACCGTTAACCCAAAAACATAAGCTGATGGGTTATGGGTTCCTCATATATATATTCTACTCTTTCTGTTTCTTCACGATCGATGTGGGTAAAACTGATCACACATATCCTCAACATTACCCGTCCACCTTCTCTCTCAAGACATTCTCAATTATTTCAACATCATCTTCTAGCTGTTCTGCCATCATCATTTGGAAATGTCTCAGCAAGGTATCTTTAATCTCTGCTTCATCGTTAGTTAAGGTGACATCCTGTCTATCAATGCTTAGTATCTGATTCCTCCTCCTTCTCTCCTTTATCAAGTTGTAAAACATTTCTGTCCATCAACTGCAGACCTTCACTTCTGGTTTTTTGTCGAAGCATGTCATCTTCGACTGAAATTACTCTTTATCTGTTCCTCCTTGCACAGGTGGACTTCTTCTCTATTATAGTTATTATATTCCCCATCCAGTTTCTTCTTAGTAGTCACCAATCTCATCTCATCTTCCTTTACCCTTATACTCAGATTCGAGAATCTTCTCATGTGCGAATTCCCAAGTTCTGATCTCAATTTCTTCGTCTTACACATGATCTGATGCATCTGACTTCCCCCTATCTCTTCTTCCAAACATGTGTGCTTTATTTTGTATGTAGTAATTGTATGTTCTTTTTAGAGAGTGATCATTGCCTTAGTTTTCACTGATGACCGGTGTTATGCTGCAAGAGTAATTTTATAATGACAAAAAATGATAATCGTAATGACTATCAGGGAGCTACGAGCGATGAGCTCTGTCCGACGACGGTGATCGGAGTTGGAATCAGCTTCTGATAAGGAAACACGTATGGTCCGAAGACGGTGTTTGCTAATATGGCTATACAGACTGATGACTTGGATCTAGGTGTGGGATATGATGCGATGGTTGGGAATTTAATAAGTGAAACCCTAATGACGCAGAAGGTTGATGAAGTAGAGGCTTCTCTGGGTCTTTTGACTATGTGATCAAGTCGTTTATCTGGTGATTGTATTGAGCATACTCTTGTGGTTGATATGAAGATGTCGGAAAGTAAGGGTTTGTCGGAGAGTAAGCAGAGCTAGGCTTATCAGGTTGAGTGGTTTGTTCCCATACGGATGTGATTTAGGGTAGTGGGAGATCTGTGGACCTTAATCGTATGGACTTTTCTGGTAATAGGGATCTTCGAAATGGGCTTCAACTATCGAATGTCGAGAGGCACGGCGAGGAGATTATGTTGACACTTGATGATGTTCGATCTGAACGTGATTATTGGAGACACTCTTTGATTGGAAATATTTTGGTCGATTTTGTTCCTTTCTCAGTAATGAAGAGATTTGTCATGCTTCAATGGAAGGAGATAGTAGGTCCTGAGGTGTTTTTAAATGATGCTGGTATTTAAATTTGCAAATCCTGATGATAAGCTGCGTATTCCACAACACTGCTGGTTTTTGAGCTCTAGACCCTTGGTCCTCAGGGAGTGGTCACCTTCCTTTGACTTGCAGGACATTCTTGAGCATGTTCCCACCTGGATTCAGCTACCTGACCTGAATTTGCAGTATTGGGTAAAGAATTCCTTGTATATATCCTGTAAAGTCGGTAGGCCTATATGTCCTGATTTACTCACAACGAAGAAGGAAAGGATTTCATATGTTAGGGTGTGAATACTCAGCTGGATCTTGTTGAGCACTTTACTTTCTTAAGCCCAAAAGGAATTAGAATTGAGCAGGAGGTTGTGTTTGAGTGGATTCCATTAAAATGTCAAAAGTGCAGTAAATAGGGACACAAGACAATGGATTGTTGGTCCAAACCTAAGGTGCAACAGATATGGCCCCCTAAGCAGCCTGCTTTTGATGTGATTGAGTCTCAGGCTAAGGCCCCTTCTGTTCAAAAGGAGAACTGACCATTGTCACTAGGAAGTCTCATGCCTCAGCTATAGCTCCTGACGCTGTTGTTGCTTCTCCTGATAGATATGAAGTATTAGGTGATGTAGATAATGTTAATGAAGCCGTTGTGCTAGAGAGAAAGGTTCAAAAGCAGCTTATGGATATCGTTGCCCCTTATGGCTCTTCTAGTAATTGATGATTGGTGTGTGGAATATTAGAGGTCTTAATAAGCGTGGAAAAAAAAAATTCTATTAAGCATTTTATGGCAAGGAATAAATTAAGTATGGTGGTGATTTTAGAGCTAGAGTTAAAGTTAGCAATTATGAAAAAATAAAGAAGGATAATATTCAACAATGGGAGTGTATGAACAACTATTTTCATGTTCAAAATGGTAGAATTTGATTGGTTTGGGATTGTTATGTGGAATGTTCAATTTTTTGAGGACTTTGAGCCATATCTACACTGCAGAATCATATCTATGGTTTTGAATGTCCCAGCCTACCTGACTTATGTATATGCTTTGAACACCAGCTCAACGATGACATTGTGGGATACATTAATTCAGCTTAGTAAACATATCGCAGATCATTGGCCAGTAACCGGTGATTTCAATGTCTTCCTTTTCTCCTATGGAAAAAATGGCTATGACGGTATTGATTCATCTCCTTGTTCTACCTTCTCTTATTGTGTGACTGAATACGGGCCTGAGGAATTGAAAGGAACTGGTTGTCTGCACACATGGTATAATTAGCAGGATTTGAAACATTGGATGCGTATCAAACTTGATAGAGGTATGGACAATCAGGTATGACATGAAATGTGTGATGCAGCTGAAGGTTTTTTCTGTGAACAGAGTATTTCAGATCATTCTGCAGTGGTGATAAACTTGATGAGAGGTACTTGATCTCGAGCTCCTTTCAAGTTCCTTAATCTGTGGACAAAGCATCCTGAATTCATGAACATAGTTGTGAAAGGATGAAGTTTAGATATAGCTGGCAGTAAAATGTACAGAATTTTTCAGGAACTGAAGCTTTTGAAATAGGGCTTCAATTCTCTCCATAGAAAACATTACTCCCAGATTTCTATTAGAGTCTCAGCAGCAACTGAGAAGAAGTCATACTGATGAGAATAAAAAACAGGTTGATGAATCTTTGCTTGCCTATAAGGAACTGCTCATAGCTGAATCTTCTTTGTTTGTCAAGCAACTAGTAAAAGACCAATGGCTCAAACTGATTGACGAAAATACCAAATATTTTCACTCTTTAGTGAAGAGAAGAAGAAGACGAGCTCTTATTCTCAGTTTGGTTTCTGAGGAAATCATTAGGCTCATTGATCCTGATCTGATTAAAAATGAAATCATCTCTTATTTTCATAGTATTATGGGCTCAAAGGTGCCTCGGAAAGCTATGCTGGAAGAGAGATTCATTAACGAAGTGCCCTTATTGAATCTCAGTCAACAGGTACTGCTTGACTTCTCTTTCTCTTCTGTTGATGTCAGGAATGCCCTTTGGGAGCTTAACGATGAGAAATCTCCTGGTTTAGACGGACATACAACAGTTTCTTTTAAAAACAGCTGGACTATTATCGGCAATGAAGTCACCTGTGTTATTCTCACTTTTATTTGAATCTGGTATGCTATTGAAGGACCTGTGCGTTACAGTATTACACTTGACTGGTAAGGGTGACAACCTTACCAAGGCTAGTGACTATCCCCCTATTGCTTGTTGCTCTATCTTGTATAAGATTATTTCTAAGATGTTATGTAAACGCCTTATAGAGGTCCTGTCTTCCTTGGTGGATTGGTCACAAAGTGTGCTTATTCTTGATAGATCCATCATTGATACTGTACTTCTTTGTCAAGATTTTCTATATGGTTATGAAAGGAAGGACATTCCTTCTCGTTTTCTCATCAAAATTGACTTGAGAAAGGCATACAACATGGTCCATTGGGATTTTTTGGATGATATGTTGTGTAAGCTGTTATTCACTTCGAACTTCAAAAGCTGGATAATGGCTTGTGTTACGTCTGGTATATTGTGAATCTTAATGGTGAATGCAAAGGTTTTTTTCAGGGCAAACGAGGGGTGAGACAAAGGGATCTAATATCTTCATACCTTTTTTGTGATAGTTATGGAATACTTGGCCAGAATTATAAAATACCTAAGGAAAATGTCAGGTTTTAGTTTCCACCCTAGCTATAGCAGAATGAGTATCCTTAATGTGAATTTTGCTGATGATCTTATAGTTTTTGTCGAGCTGATGTTACTCCCATCAGATATGTGAAGGCTGGGCTTGAATATTTTTCTGACGCATCAAATCTTGAAATAAATACCAGCAAAAATATTTTTTTTCTTGTGGGCGTTTCAAAAGCTAAAAGCAGTTTCTTACCTGGGATACTTGGTATGGAGATTGGTTAGCTCCCTGTTAAATATCTCGGTGTGCCCCTCTCTTCAAAGAAACTCAACATCCCGCACAACACTCCTCTCATTGAGAAAGATGACTAAGAGGATAAGATCTTGGTCAGCTAGACTGCTCTCTCATTGATCAAGTCTGTTCTTAGTGCTATTCATATATATTGGAGTCAGATTTTTCTAATCCCAACTGCTGTGATGGATTATTGAGAACATCTGGTATTTGGCAAGTAAGGTTGGGTCTTCTTGGATCTGGGAAGAATTATTGAGAGTACGAGATTGTTTCAAGAATCAGATCAGGATACGAGGCGATGTATGTATGCTATTGGTCTTCATCAGCCTCAGGACTTTCTTCTGTAAAAGATGTATATCATTCCTTAGCATTCCACGTTTCTGAGGTCTCTTGGTGAAAATTATGTTGGTGTAAACCCGTGTTTCCTCATCACGGTATTATATTATGGCTGGCTGCTCTTGACAGACTAAGAACTAAGAAGAGGCTATTTGCCATGAAGATGCTTGATGATGATAAGTGTGTTTTTTGTAAGCGGGAAGTCGAAGATTGAGATCACATTTTCTTCACTGTCCTTATTCGCATGAGGTTCTCTTACTCACAGACCGAACCAGGAAATTGAGTTAGTGGGGGCGAATATATATTGACGTTTAATATATACTATCAAATAGCTTTTGATTTAGAAATCATGTAAATTATACAATGAGGACCTTCCGAACTATTACGAAACAAAAATAAAATAAAATAATAAAGAAATAAATAGCATCAATGATAAAACAAACCCACTCGAATAATAACACCCACGAAGACCAATCAAGTATCAAACAAGAGTCCCACAGGGTAGAAGGATGTCAATTTTGAGAGAGAAAGGAGCTCGCATAAAAGAACATATATGGTAGTTGTATAAAATAGGTAGAATTAACTTTACTAACATATTTTAAAAGAAGATCTATGTAGAAACACACTATAGATTAAAGAGTATTAAACGAGTCACAACAAAAAGATAAACTAATTATATTGACTTAAAAGAAAAAAAACATAATGAAACTGAAAATACGAGCTAACACGAAAAAGACTGAAATATAAAATGAGCAAACTACGTAAAAATATACCTTACAATAAAAAAGAAACATGAAAAAAAAGATAAATCCGAGAAAAACCAAACGTTATAAAACAGCCAAGTGTTGCAGCAAACTAGGTTTGAACCCATGGTAAACAACATAAATGAATATGCTAGGCCACTAAAGTAGGTGAGACTTTGAGAACTATGTTTGCACTTAACCATATACCTAAACTTAATTTCTAGAAACTCAGAGGGGGCGAGCCACCCACTCGAGACTTCCTACCTCCGTCACTGCTCTTACTTGTTAGCCTCGCTTAGTGGTTAGCAGTGGAGAGAGAATGGTGGGAAGTGGGAGTCCCTTCCATTTTTATTTTTTCTTTTTGCTTTACAACGCACTACACACACTCTGCTCTAGCTGGTACTTAAAGACACAGACAAGACTCACCTAACAAACATGAGCGGCTATCTACTTTTCCACGTGAGGATTATCAACACACATACTCCTTCCTAATCCTAGCATGGTTACAGGTCACGAACACCCATCAAATGACGCAAAGTAGCTAGCTTAACACCTGACATTGCCTTTGTTAGTGCGTCAGCTCGCTGTTTTCCGGTGCTTGCGAACTCCATCATAATTTGTCCTTTTTCTCCACATTCTTTGATAAAGTGATACCTCGTCTCTATGTGCTTGCAGCGACCATAAAACACAGGATTCTTCATAAGTGCTATAACAGACTTGTTATCCACTAAGAGGCCACTGGTTTTGGCTCAGCATTCATTAGTTCACTGAGCATGTTCCTCAACCATAGATCTTGGCACGCCGCTGGTATGACTGCCATGAATTCGGCCTCGCATGATGACAATGTGACGGTCTTCTGTTTCTGTGAATTTCAGGACACTAAATTTTCATTGATGTAGAAAGCCATTCCACTGGTACTCTTTCTTTCATCGTGGTCGATGGCTAAATCACTGTCCGTGTAACCGATGAATGCTTCTTCATGGTGGTCTCTCACATAGACAAGACCATAGTGAATTGTTCCCTTCAAATATCTAAGAATCTGTTTTACAACCTTGTGATGCATGACAGTAGGCCTCTCCATATACCTACTCGACATCCCAACGACAAATGAGAGATCTGGCCGTGTGTGTAGAAGATACCTGAGACATCCAATGATACATCTATACTCTGTGGCATCCACGGGAACTCCTTCTAAATCTTTTTGCAGTTGCAGTTTGGACTCCATCGGATATTTGATGGCATTGTAATCCACCATCCCGAATTGTGATAATATATTCTTGGCATAAGCTAACTGCTTCAGCTTTATTCGTCCTTTCTTGTGCTCTACCTCAATCCCCAGGTAGTACGAGAGAAGTCCCAAATCGCTCATCTCAAATTCTATCATCATTTGTTGCTTAAAGATCTTGACTTCTTTAGTGCTATCTCCTGTCACAATGAGGTCATCAACATATACTCCCACAATCAAGGCTGCATCTCCTTCTGACCGAGTGTAGATGGCCTGATCTTGAGAGCATCTTCTGAATCCAAGTTCTTTCAAGCTTCTGTCTAATCTAGTATTACAGGCTCGCGGACCCTGTCTGAGCCTATAAAGAGCTTTCGATAGCCTGTACACTTGCACCTCAAAGCCTTCCGACTGAGTGACGTAGACCTCCTCCTCTAACCCTCCATTGAAGAATGCTGATTTGATATCCATATGGTGCACCTCCGAGCTCTGGTTCGCTGCAAGTGCAAGTATCACCCGAACTGTATCAAGTTTTGCAACGGATACGAACACTTCTTCAAAGTCTATGCCTTGTCTCTGAACATACCCTTTAGCCACTAACCTGGCTTTGTGCTTGACAACCTGTCCGTATGAGTCTTTCTTCAATTTGAACACCCATTTCAAATCGATGGGTCTATGGCCTCGTGAAAGTTTGGTCAGAGTCCAAGTGTTTTTCTTCTCAATGGACTCAAGCTCTTTCTGTATTGCCTCATACCAGGCACTCTCAGCTGCTTCTTCTCGGTAACAGGATGGCACATCAGACTCCAACATCATCAAGAGAAACTTCTTCTGTGTTGGCTGTAGGGGGAATCCAAAACTTGTAATGAAATACGCAAACTCGGGGTAGATGGACTTATCTCCCTTGCCGCAGGTGGCGAATAACCTGCACCAGCGGCTGACTCTGGTTCTTCTATGCCTGCCATGGGTGACGCTGACTTTGCCACTCCTTCCGGTTCTTCTGTTGCTGGCTCGAAGTTCGGGCTGTCATATAAGAAAAACTCTCACAATCCGCTATGAGTACTTGCACTCCAGTTCCATTCACGGTTTTCCTGAAAGATTGCATCCCTACTTACATGAAGTTTCTTCTGCTGAGGGTTATAGAGACGATGTGCCTTATACCCTTCTTCCACTCCAAGATAAATCATGGCTGACTCCAGTCATCCATCTTCTTTAGATGCGGTACTGTCACCTTTGTATAAACTGTGCAACCCAAAGAATATGAGGTGCTCGAGATGGGGCTTAGGACCAGTTCAAACTTCGAACGGAGTGTACTCTCCTAGCGTCTTTGTAGGTAGTCAATTCAACAGGTACACTGCATGTCTCATAACTTCTCCCCAGAACTCAGCAGGAACATGCATGCTCTTGAGTAAGGATCGAGAAGTGGCCATCACGGTCCTATTTCTTCACTCCACTACATAATTTGCTAAGGAGAATACGGTGCAGTGAGATGCCTTTAAATATCTCATTCTTCGCACAGCCTCGTAAACTCTTTCGAGAGAAATTCTCCTCCACGATCCGTTCTCAGGGTCTTTACTCTGTGACCAGTCAAGTTCTCTACCAGAAGCTTGAATTTCTTGAAAACATAAAATGCTTCATCTTTTGTTTTGAGTGCAAAGACCCATATCCAATGACTATAATCATCAACAATGAAGAGAAAATACGAGTTATCAGCAAGTGTGCATGGTGTGATCGGCCTACAAAGATCAGCATACAGTAGCTCAAGCAGCTTCTTCGCTCTGTAGGTAGTCTGGTCCGGGAATGAAAACCTGGTCTTCTTGGATGTCAAACAAGCCTCATAGAGCTTGCTCGGATGTAACAACTTTGGAACTCCAAACGTCATATGCTTCTCCCCCATCAGCTTTACTGTATGGATGTTGACATGACCGAGTCTAGCATGCCACAACCACACCGGATCATCTAGATTGGCTAGGAGGCAAACTGGTTTGGCTAACTCCAAACTGATCATGTATAGGCGATTTGATGTGTGCTTCACGAACATCAATAACTTGTCGTTGTCATACACCTTCATGGCGTCTCCCACCATGTTTACCTCGATCCCATTCTCTGTCATTTGTCCAAGAAATATGGAGTTAGTACATAGCTTCGGAATGTAGTATACCTCATGAAGGATATGCTAATCTTTATTTTTGCACAGAAACACGATCGTCCCTTTCACCTTCCCGGTGATGTTCTCATCCAGCTCCTGGAACATTTCTCGCAAGCCTGTCATATAGTTGTTGGCATCGTTGTCTAAGTACCAAAGATCCTTATTTGATGTCTTCTCCTCAACATGGAGAAACACCTGCAACATCTTTCCTTCTCTGGGTTGTATGGCGTCTTAGTGCTCAGTTGGTGTCTTCTCCTGAGAAACGGAAAACACTAATGATGTATTCTCTTGAATGGCGTGTGTGTTGTTTCTCGTCATTCCGCAACTTACTACGGCACTCAGAAGCATAGTGTCCTATTTTTCCGCAATTGAAACACTTGATGTGGCTCTTGTCACGGCTGCTGCTGCCGGTGCCTCCCGTACCTTCCTCGCGTGCTGCATAATTGCCGCCTCGATCGCCCCTTCCACGGTCTCGTCCACGCCTCTAGCCTTTGTCTCGGTCTGAGATGCCGGAAACACATCCGTTTCCAGTTGACAAAGTTTATCCAGTGTTGTTCCTCTGGAGTGCATGTTGCTCGATGTGAGTGAACATGAGCTGTCTATCACCACCGTCGGTGCTCTCACGGAGTTGAGCTCTTTCCTCATACGCCTTAAATCTCCCTATGGCCTCCTCGAGCGGCATCATTTCAATGTCAAAAAATTGTTTGATCCCCGCAACAATTAGGAAGTATCTGTCTGGCACACAATCGAGTAGCTTCTTGACAAGTGCGGCATCGTTAATATCTGCACCAAGGCTAAAAATCTGCTCGACATGCCACTGAGTTTTCCGGCGAACTCATAAATTAACTACTATTCTTTCATCCGAAGAGCATCAAACTCACTCTTTAATGTCTGCGAACGTACCTTCTTTACCCGATCAGCACCCAGGTATCTTGTCTTCAGGCTCTTCCAAGTTTCTTTTGCCATCTTCTTCTTTGCAATTTGGAGAAAAACATCTTCAGGGATATACTGGAGGATGTAAACAAGCGCCTTCTTGTTCTTTCTTGGATCAACCTCTTTTCCCTCTGATGGTTTGACCGCCTCCTACACTTTTTGGGCATCTAGAATTGCCTCCATCTTTATTGCCTATACCGTGTAGTTGGAAAAGTTTAGCATCGGATAATGGAATGGTACTCCACTGCTCTCCTTCGACACCTACTGAGGAACAATAGACATTGTTTGGTGGATTTTTTTTAAACCTTTTTTTTCATTACACTCTTCTGTTTTTCTCCATTTTTTTTTTGTTTTCTTTCACGCGTACACAATAACCAAACAACGTCATCACATCAACAACAAATCCAAAATCCCCAAATCCTCCTCAGCAAACCCTCCGCTTGAAACTCAGCAAACTTGCTAAGCCCCATCGCCCTAGCCCCATACCTCTCCATCACCGCCTTTCTTTTCCGAGCCTTGAACCTCTCCTCGAACCTCGCCTTCGCCTCCTTCATCGACATAATCGCTCGCTCTCCTTGTAGATCTGCTACTCACTGACTAATCCTCTTCACACCGCCTCACCCCACCTCATCCCACAAGATGGCGAATCGACGACTTCAATCTCCTCTGGTTGTTGATGGTGGATGTAAGCGGCGGAGAGGATTGAAGATCGGAGCTCGGCTGTGGCTGAGGCCTGGAACGACTTTGGGCAACATCGTCCGTTGCTTTGCCGATGGATCTGAGGCTCTGATTCCGCGAATTCGGAAATGGATTGGTTCGAGATGGTGGAGGAATCAATGAGAGCTTAGGTGGGGCAAACACCAAACCGCGTCCGGGCTCGTGGTGTCTGGTCCGAGCTCGCCTTGGCTGGGAAGGTCGGCATGGTTATCTCCTCGTCTGCTGCCACCTCGACGGATATCTCCTCGGCCGGGTCTCCTCGACAACTTCCTCCTCTTTTGGGGTTTGCTTCTCACCATCGTTGGCTCTAATACCAGATATTAGCCTCGCTTGGTGGTTAGCAGTGGAGCGAGAATGGTGAGAAGTGGGAGTCCGTCCCGTTTTTTCTTTTTTCTTTACAAGACTCACCTAACAAACACGTGCGGCTATCTACTTTTCCATATCAACTTTTCCACGCGAGGATTACCAACTCACATTACTGGTGTTCCATCATTTAGATATCCAGGTTTCTTTCAAATCTCAATGGGAACACTGGATTGGATGGTTTCTCAAGATCTCAGTAGGTAAATCGAAGGTAGCGATTAGAAGACAAAGATTGCTCTCATGCTTGGTGCATGCTTTGTGGTCTGAGCGCAATGGAAGAATTTTTAAAAATGAGAGTAACTCCCCTCATGTGATTGCGAAATATGTATTATCATGGAGCAAGGTTAACAATGGTGTGGCTTCTGCTTCTTTGCCCGTTGCTGGTGCAAGGAATGAAACTGGAAGTCCTTGACGAAATTATTCATTTCTACCCTTGGAGCTATTTGTAATGTTCTTCAGTTTTGTTTGTTTAATTTGCTGAGATGACGAGTATATGAATTACTAGGGAGGACGAATGTAATTTTCCTTAAGTCTTTTGGAAGATATAAATGAAAATTACCCCGCTACAGTATATAAACCATTAAATTATTCATAAACTATTTTTGGAGATAAAAAAATAACAATACGTCTATGAAAAAAAGTAGTATGTGCTTGAAAAAAAGATATTTAAAACACATGATGTTATAAAACTAGTACGTGCTTGAAAAAAAGTAATATGTCTAAAGTAAAAGTAGTACGTCTATGCTAATTGAAAACGTAGTACGCATAAACAAAATAAAGAATCGAATATGCATTCAAAAAATCTAGTACGTCTAAACAAAAATTAGCATGTCTAAGAAGAACTAGCACGTTTATACAAAATGTAGTATGTCTATGCAAAGCATAGTATGCCTATGTAAAATTTTGTACGTCGAAATTGGTATGTCAAGTAAAAGATGATCAATCATGAGTTATGGTAATGTAAAAAGACATACTAGTTCTATAATGCTCCTACTTCCATGTCTTGACGACGCGTGAGTGTTATGTCGTCACGGACGTAATCCGTGACAAGGTCAAGTAACCCAAACGGGTTTAGAGGTATAGAGAGTCAAGGAATTACTTTTACATCGTCATTATATCATTTCCAAATAGTTCAACTTTATTAAATAAGATACGAGTCCTAAATACCTGCTTAGTTACAAAATACAAAGATCAAATTATTACAAGTTCTTACGTTACATGTCCTGATGCTCTATTGTGTCAAACATAGGTTTATGATGCATTATTCGTAAAAGTACATGAGGTGGTTATATGCATGCAATCCTCACTCTACTGGACATTGTCATCAATCCGTTGATTATCTACAAAGGGAATAGATAACCTGTCGACATAAAACTCAGCAACCTAGAGTGCATGAATTTCATTTGCAGGGCATTCCTCCGACCAAGGTAAATCGGTGAGTTCCAGTAAAACATTTTCATAACTTATAAAAAAATATGAATGCCATATCAAACAATTAGTTTCGTTTATCAAACAAGACCTTTGATACGCCATTTTAGCTTGGCTCTGTCTAGTTGTTCGTGCGGCGGCATGAACGGCAGTAGTTTTATAAATTCTGAGGCATACTCATAGGCAATCATGTTTTCCTATAGCAGACCCTCGTATTCCTCCTCTTTTTGGTCCGCATTTGAGCTCAGTAAACTGTAGCCAGTTAAACCCAGGTGCTTCTGCAATATCCTCCATTGCGCACCACCAGACATCAGCCTCACCTTTTAAGTAGTACACTGCACAGTACACCCTACACTTCTCCGAACATTAAGTCATTATGAATAGTTTTTCCATTTTCCGAATCCAGACTTCGAGTAAGCATGGATCCCCCACAGCGAAGTAACAAGGAGGATTATGGGCAAGGATATGACAAGAATATTGGTTATTGTCATGCGTCTGGAGGCTAGGTTGGTGGGTTCTGTATAGTTGTATTACCACTCGCCCCTGTTAGGGGTATGTCGAGGTCAGGCAACACATTATTACCAGCGTCTTGTGACATGTCTGCATTTTAATTGTTGACATTCATACTTATCAATATAGCAGAATATTTGCTTACAGTAAATACAAAATTTTGAACTGGCATTCATAATTTAATTCTTCAATCATTTATTGCAAGAGATGCTTCTAAGGCTACAACTGTCCTCGATGGCTGTGTCTACCCAAGAATCATAAACCCATATCTCCACTAAATTCTAGCAGTTCAATGCTAAGAAAAAGCCATATTTTACAGACATTGGTTACGTCCTACTAGAAAGTTAAAGCACAAAAATCATACATATACATGTTACTAATCATAGATTAGGCTACAGTGTCCTAATCAGAGTTGAGGTCAAAAGTCATCAGCTCGGAAGAGATCGATCAAGACCTCTGGTGTCACCTCCCTACTAACAGGAGCCTTCGCATCCTGCCAGTCAACATTACCATCGAACATCCTCTCGACATTCTGCTCGTCCTCCTAATCTTTCTGGAAGAATCCTGTAGGATAGTCCTGTGGGTGGATCAGCTCCTGATCCTCTTCCTCTAATGGCTCTGACACAACATCGAATTCAAGCTCTTGCTCAGGCTCAGGCTCCACCTCAAGATGCGCCTCAAGGTACAAAGATCAAATTATTACAAGTTCTTACGTTACATGTCCTAATGTTCTATTGAGGCAAATATAGGTTTATGATACATTATTCGCAAAAGTACATGAGGTAGCTATATAAAAGAAATCCTTACTCTACTAGACACTGTCATCAACCTGTTGATTATTTGCAAATGGAATACATAACTCAAGGAGACACATATTTTGTTTTATTCATTTTTCGTTAGTTCACATCACTAAGATAATCAAACCAAACCATACATCCTCGTGTCCTTTTTATTTAACCAGGATCATTTCGTTTATTTCCCGATAGGATATATATGTTGTAATGATGCATGTTCTAACCCATTTCAACCCTAATACCCAACATCACATATCAAACATGTAAACCAATCAACCCCGATCTCGATACTAGTGTCAAGGTTTGTTATTACAACCCGATCCCCCCATGGTATATTTAGTATCATTTTAGAACATAAACCCCGTGATTAAGTATAATTCATCAGATCACCACACCAAGCATACATATATGTAACAAAATGCATCCATAGTATTTTGGGGTCATGATTAGTATTAAAATAGTGTCTCATGTCCTACTGCATGTACCCATGCAAGTATTATTGAAACCTCAGTTTCGTTATCACCTTAACACATCAACCAAGAAAACAAGAATATCATCGTCCTTCTGGCGGTACCCTCCTTAGCATAATCATCATAACACATTATATTGATGAAATATTAAGCACGAGAAGGATCGAGAGGGGTTATGTCATCTTTGAAGCGTGTATAACCCTAATTTGTCTTAGAGTTCAAGCAACCCTAGGAAACCCTTAGACCTAAGGCCTCCACCACCTCGGGTTGTCGGAAAAGCATCCAGAGACACTGGTTTCGTCGGAGAAACTTCGATGAAGTGTTTTACACTTGTTCAAGTACAAACATCCATACCCAAGACAGCCGAGCCACACCCCCTTCATTGTCTGCCTGCCACCATCTCCCTGGACCCACTGGTGGCTGGAGAACATCGTCGGAGATGCTGGGGTTTGCCTGAGAGGTGTTTGGTATGGTTTCTTGTCGAAACTTCAAGGAGAATCAAAGAGGGGCTGCATGGTTGCTTTTAATCGTCTTGGGAGGGTCTTTGGGGGTCATTGGTGACTCTGGAAACTCAAGAGCTTCGGGATCATGTTCGCTGTCATTTTTATTATTACCTTGGAGGAAGGGAATGGAGTAAGGGCTGACCTTGTTGCAACCTTTAATGATACAAAGATCGAGGATCAGGGCCTAATACTTTAGGCTTTGGCGCTAGACGATACAATGAAGATTTACCCAAGTGCTATGGAACATAGGAGAAGGACCAGGCAGACATGAGGGTGGTGCTCGAGAGCTCATAGATCGAACTATCATCATCGCCAGGCGTGTATCCAAGACACGCCTCTTTAAATTCACCTTGTATAAGGATCTATGAGGCGATATTACATTAATGCCTTAGCGTAGCTTTCAAACCATTGCCACATTTCGTCCCTGGAGTTAGGATGAGAGGAAGAGTTGGACAGTGGCGAAGGTTTAGGCAGGAAATAGATCACTATCTCAGAGCTATCCGCAGCAACAGTTGCAATGCTGTTAAGATCAAGGTGCTCAACATAGGCACAAAAGTAGACTGCTACTAATTACAATGAAGATCGGGTGTATTAATTATGCCCTTTCATCCGTCGTTATGGCCGGTTGTATTAATTATGCCCTTTCATCCGTCGTTATGGCCGGTTGACAAGTTACTCATAAACCAAAGGTGATTGGTTGAAATGAAAGAGGGAAAAGCTATGTGACCCTGAAGTACTTGTTAAGCAGCCTAAGATGTCTCTTCATCCAAGGTCGTTGTATGAGTCTTGAGTGTTGAGTAGTGAACCGATAATAGATAAAAATGAGACTGAAAAGATAAAAATGTTGATCTAGATGTATAAACATACTTGGGGTGTGCAACATAAGGTTAGAACAGGGCTATATATGAAACCGGAATCTGATGATACAGTCAGGAATAGTGAAATAGTTGCAGAGAAGCCAGCATATATGATTTCTATGCAAAGTAGTAGCCAAGTTCTTCTTTTCAGGCTCATCGAACAGGGCTAAGTTAACGCCTGAATCAAAACAACTACTATCCGAGTTCAAGCATGCATTACATCCAACGGATTTTCCAGGCAAGCTAGAGAAATCGTCCAATACCCTGCTCAACTTTAGCGGAACATTTCCAGGTATACCAAACTACCTACTAGCATATGCCAAATCGTTGCTGATATTTAGAGAAGAAACAGTTGAATGATATCAAGCAGAATTTAGCTGGAGACATTGTTTACACATATTACATAAGACAAATGATTTTTACATTCGGCTCTGCTTCCATCGTTGAGGACAAAATTTGTGTACATTGCAAGACGCCGATACGAAAACATACCGAGGATATTTTATGCCTTCAGTCATGCTATACAAGGGCCAACATACCATGATTTATAGATATAATCCGAATCATATTCCTGAAGCGAAATACAGTGTTAAAAGAAAACAAAGAGAAATGAAATCGGTCATATCCTCCGGATACATGCGGGCAACATCATTTAGATGTAATCAGTTCAGCCATGTGTAACTTATGCACACGCCAGCCAGTGCTTCTCAACCCATGAATCAGGTGTGCCCAAGCCGAATCTACCCGTATCGTTTTCTGAATAATTGGTGGCGCTTGGATGGATCCTTTGGCTTGGCTCTTGCTTGGCCTTGTATAGGCCTCTTTCCCGTACTGCAAGTCAGAGAAAATAAGCTGAATCAAGCACAGAAAATCTGAGGGGGTACCTATGAAATGTTTTTCCCCTATGCCTATCAGTCTTTCACTATCAGTGTTTCAAAATCAAAATCTATTGAAGAAACGACAGAGCATGTTCAACTGTTGATTTGCGGATTTCTGATCTATTACAGGTTCAAGGCAGAGAAGGCATGTATCTGATCCTTTGGCACAAGTATCTGGTCATTTTGAATAACAGAGAAGGCAGCCGAAATATGAATTAAAGAGGTACAGGGATAACAAACGAATAAGACCACACCTGTATTCCATGTAAACCATGCGATTAGCACCTGACATGGCACTCATCGATCCCGTCATGCGACGGGCCTTCTCTAGGGCCATGCCATCCGCATCTTCTTCTAACTGCTCAAGTCCAACCATGTCATCACCTGCCGTCAAAACCTGTTACATTCAATTACAGTTACAGGGTTAGCTAGGAAACAAGAAAGATAGTGTCCCCCAGACCTCTGCTATGAACAATCAAAGGGAATGAAAATGAAGACCTTTCTGAGCAGATCCAGTTGATCCTCAAGCCTGTGGTAGCTAAGATCAGCTCCTGAGTCAGGAGGCGGCAAGCTTGTGATCACCTGTCGGATAACTATGTAAGTACACTGAAAAACATAACTATGCAGCAAGTTTCTGGAGTTCATGAAACATGGTCTTGCAAAGCCCATCAACCACGAAACAAAGTGGCTAAGCTGCTTTTCCTTCAGTTTGGTTGAAACTCAAAACTAAACAGTTCAGTTTTATAGGAGAAAACACAAAGGAAATATTAACCTGCAGACAACACCATTATATAATCTCAATATAGTGTCGAATTAACTTTCACGGAAAGGAACATATACCCATGGCCACATGTAATTCAAACTCTTCTCTTCCCCATGACAGTTTGACTTTCATAATTTAATTGGGAAGAAGTGAGCATCATATACTAGGAAGGATATCATTATATCCTAGGATTGGCTTATCAAGCACCAAATTAGACAATCATAATTTGCACAAGGAAAATCAACAAGTCATATGGATATTGACACCACCCCAGACGCGTGTAATATATACATCCACCATATCATGCCGTCCAAAAAGGGCAAACCAAAACCAAGCAGGGTTCGCATGGTTAACCACATTGAACTAAATCAAATGATAGAAAAGTCATCGTATCCATATGAAACTCAAGTATGCATACATGATGACACAAAAAGTAGTGTGACATGCCAGAAAAAGGAACATCTGCTTGTCGCCTCCGTGCACAAATATTAAATTTATTTATTTGCTCGAGGACAATACCTTGAAGCTGTAGCCTTGGTCAATCAAAAACTGCTGTCGTTTTGTTGAATAATACATTTCCTGCAATTAAAAGAAAAATAAACCAATTCCAATCAAACAAGCAGTTGTTTCAAAGTCGACCCTGTTACATATGACTACCAGGGTGGACAGGAAAATAGTACCTGCGTATCAGTAGACACGAGGGAATAGAAGAAAGCATTATACTCTTCTTTGCCACCTGGCATTCTATCTTCGAGCTTACCCTGCAATCCATGACAAATGAACAAATAATTGACATCGGAAACTATATTTTCTCATGAGAATCAAAAGTGATTCCTGGGCGCCAGAAGAAAGGTTCTGTCTCAGCAATCTGACGAGCAAGGGGGCCAAGGGCCATTATTTCAACTTTCATCATGTCCAGTTCATTTGGACTATCCAAATTCCAATAGAATGCTACTTGACCCTTTCAGAAACTGAGGAATATAAATATGTTACCCCTTCTTTAGCAGTTCCGTTTCATGAAACAAGCAGACAACTATACAGAAGGGATGTCAAGCGCACTAACAGATATACACAGAAACTACTTATGTTGCAATTGCACTAGAACTATACAAAGTCTATACAGGAAGGGATGTCAAGCAAGACGATTGGGAGGTTTTTAGTTTTTAACAAGACACTTTCAAGAAAACACATAATTTACCCAACTGTCTTTGTCCAATACGCATATAACAT